>JAQJVL010008437.1:0-19760 GCA_035578905.1 Stictocephala bisonia
ATTTTTTAAATTAAAAAGAAGAAATGAACGTAGAAATCCCACTTCGAAGCCACTGGAAGTTAAATGAATATACTTTAAAAACCAATTAACTTTTTTACTATATACTATAAACATGTCAAACTGGTATGTTTCAGTTAGAAATCAAGTTATCTATCATTTAAGGATATCAATTTACTGAAATGAATTGAGAGCTATTATATCAAACACACGATTTTAATTATGTGGTACAATCTGCTGAAGACGTTAATCAGAAACAGATTATAGATTTACTCGGAACGTAATAAGCGGTGTGAATGCAGAATGGTTTAGATCGGATTATAGAAAGAGTACTTCATCTGATAATAATGAGTGATATAGTGAAAAGGGAGAGCTTAAAAAATATGATGCGTACAAAACATTTATTTTTCAGCCTTCTACACAATTTTAATTTAAAATAAATAAACTTTACAATACAA
Source organism: Stictocephala bisonia (assembly GCA_035578905.1). Classification (NCBI taxonomy): domain Eukaryota; kingdom Metazoa; phylum Arthropoda; class Insecta; order Hemiptera; family Membracidae; genus Stictocephala; species Stictocephala bisonia. The sequence goes on from JAQJVL010008437.1 coordinate 456, forward strand.
TAAGTGTTGAATAAAAAGTATATTTATCTGTATATCACGTGTTCATGACCAAAAAAAATTACCGTATTATTGTTGTGATTTCATTGTTTAAGTCGTTTTATAGTATATAAAATGTAAATCCATTACCTATTATTAAATTTCTTAATCTACTTTCTAGCTTATTATATAATAAAAAACTGTAAAAATAACTAGTAATTGAGCGATTATTTCAAGCATTAGTTTTAAACTATCGCCCAGGCTGCTTTTGTACAGAAGATTTGGGGCAAGGTATTGGCTCCTGTACAAAAGGAATAATAAAATAGTTTCCATGGCGTGTTTTAATTGTATTACTGGTGTGATTTCTAAAATCAATTAGGAGGATCGATCGATTTATTAACCCTCTTTCCAGATAACTCAAAAAGCTACTCTAAACTTCTTTAAGTTTTACCGCATGTTTTTGTCTTCAATACAGTTCCAATATATGAGGGGAAATTACTAAATTAACTTAAAATTAAGAAGATATATAACTAATGTAAGCAAAATACATTATAAGGATATATTTACTCTCATTATTGCTAAAGTTGAAAGATAAAATTGCGGAATTTTTAACGATAAGCTCTTGTATGAAATTATTTAAAATGCAGAGGCTATAGTCAAATGTTATCCAATTATTGTTGTAGAAACAGTAATAATCAAACAGAGAAGGCAAGTAAAGCATACAGTGTAGGTTTCACAATAAATATTCATATATTATATATTAAATTATGTGACCTAATGTGCAGTGTTTTATGATTCAGCATTAGCCTTCTTGCATATTTCCTATGATGCATTGTCATGCACGGGCCATTACGCATAGAAAGAAATAAAGCATCCTTTAATATGGCTCTATAGGGAAATCTACGAGAAACATTAATGTAAAAGCAAAAATTGTTGTTGTGCTGTAAACATAAAATAAATGTGATATATTTTCTGTCATGTAATGTAACATTTTTTAACAACAAAGCTAAACTGTGTGGGAATTTTGTCGAAAAACAATCCATGATTTATAAATACTCTCGCATTCTAAAATAACTTCATTTTTATTTTAATATATGGTAGGACGTTTGGCAAACATACTATCTTATTGTTACAAACACTATTTATAAAAAGGCGTTAACTAAATTAAAAATTGTTCTCACAACTAAAAAGTTATTGATTTCCTTTACATTGTTTCAGTTTCATTTCTCGTCCTCGAAAATCAAGTAGGATGCACTTTTCTATAGCTCAGGAAATACGATACTATTGGCATACTTAACACATAACATTTGATTAAGGTTTGTTTTACTAATATGACTGAAATAACTTAGAACATAATCTATATTGTAATGGAAAATACTGTTGAGATTTAAAAATATTCTACAACATTCTAGATACAAAACCTTGTTGTAACTGTTTAATACCTAAGTACTGTAATACACGCGAATAATTTAAATAAGAACACGCTTTTATATAATATTACATAGTTAATATATTGTTATGTTTGATTAAATACAAAATAAATAAAATTGATTGATTGAGAGGCAAATAATATTTAAAAATAAATCAATTAAATAATGAAGCCAGTTCTTCAATTCATTTTACCATGTCATATAATAGTGTTTAATTTAGTATTTTTTTTTTAATATTAGACATTTCCAAGATTTAAAATGTTACGATTATTTCAATGTACAGTTATAATAAGATGGCCTATTATAAAATATCTAATACAGTATATTAAGTACTAATAATTTAGTTTTTAATATACAAAAGTGTTTGTCTAGCTAAATAATGTTTAAAATAATTTATATTTATTATAGAAACAAAAAGAGTAAGTAAAAATAATTAACTATTATATTACTATCTATAGTTTTCTAAATACGCATAGATAACTCAACATCTTTTAGAGTTTGGCTGGATATTAATGTTCTGAATAATAACAATGATTCAGTTTAAAATGTTCTGCTTTATATTTAAACCAACAAAAAGTCATTTTTTTTACTTGATATTCCTTGAACCATATCTAGTGGATCCAGTTTTGTATGATGGTTTACAACACACAATAATTTCGATGTGGACTTTGCATGGCAATGCCTTATAGTACGCTGTGGTGAAGATACTTCAACCTAACAGGCCTCATAGAACTTAACTTATATATTTGATTTGAAACTGTATGTTTTTGAGACCAGGCTTTGAGACAGGCGTTACCACTGTACTTGTATGGGTGGGCAGGAGGGTCGTTACCACTGTACGTGTATGGGTGGGTGGGAGGTCCGTTACCACTGTACTTGTATGGGTGGGTACATATGGACATATAGACATATGGAATTCTCCTATTGGGTAGTAGTATCAAATCAACATTATTTTCAAACAACAGAAAAAAGCTATAAGAATAATTCATGGCCTAAATTCCAAAAAATCTTGCGAAACATATTCAATCAAAACAAAAACATTAACTCCTCCATCACTATTCATAGACTACGTGTTAACCCATATCATTTTACTTATTTGCCTTAAATTATTCATTTTGTAAGCAATTAATAATTATGTTTCTATAAGAGACACTGCTGTAACGCCATTTCACATTATAGTATCTTTAAAGAAGGTTTTTTTTTTTATTGAGATACTCGTTTATTCAATGACCAATTATTAATTTTCTACAAATATTGTAATTCATTTGTGGTTTATGATCTTCGCTTGCACTGTATTTCTAAACTATTTAATATGAAAATTAGGAAACTACTTTATAATTTTATTAATTTTTTATAAATTTTACAAACATACACGTTTTTATATAATCTATATATTTAGTTATACTGTAAAAAGGGCCATTGTTAACATACGTTTCAATTCTGAATACTGGAATTCACAGAGACTCTCACTAATGAGTGAGTAGGGAGATGGAGGGAGACACAACAGGAAGTGGGACAAACAGCGTGGGGAGAGATCATTAAGACTCCACTCGCAAAGAGAATGCAACATTCGCCGTCAATGGTGACCTAAATAATGAGAGATACAGTTTACAGACAGAACTGAAAACATTTACAGTAATAAAACCAAAATTGTCTTTTTTTACACAGGATGACAACATTTTTAAGTGTTGGCCAATTTTCAACTTATTTTATTACGCCAACTATAATAATAATTATTTATAAACGAGGCCATACTATAAATAATTTTGAAGGACTATAGTCTAGTGGTTTCAATGCATTGCCTAACATTTCATAACTTCCCTTTTTCTGCTCATCCAAATCCATAATACAGGCAATTAATGACAATTATTGCATAAGAAAGCAATGTTGTGTTTTATTCAACATTTGTATCTCATATCCAGGCTCAATAATGGAATAGATTAATCTGTTAATTTAATTACTAAAACATTAAGCCTTTTATAATTCATCTTCCCAGAAAATATTGTATTTTTAAGTGAGCGGACACAGCGTGTAGGCATTTAATTAACATAAATTGTATACAGTAACAAAAAAGGCTAACCTTCAACATTTATTCGGTATTAAGATTTTTCGGAATTTTGCAGCTGTTTGAATAACACTTAGCAACTCAACTAGCATGGTTTGTTTAAGGATGAAGCTCAATTATTATTCGTTTAGGGTGCTTTAGAAAATTTGAAAATACATACTCACAAGTACAATGTCTTCATCATGATGTAGAAGAATGTAACTTTTAACTCTATAGTGTTTATGTTGTGGTCCTATGCGTAATCAAATGACAGGATTGTTCATATTACCTTGATATATGTTTTTGCTTTTCCTACTAGAAGAGTAGCCATACCTTTTTGACGATGTTCTTGTGCATCTTGAATGACATATACACTCTCATTCAGCGTGATCGAGCATTTCCCGACTTCTATCATTCTTTTATTGCTTACGTATGTGTTACATATGCAGTACCGTTGTTAATTTTAGACCTCAATATTTGCCCTAAAAATTACAAAATTTACATATATTGGATTATTGTGTCTGCATATAGGATAAAAATGTTGTCTAAAGACAAAGTTATATTTTATTGAAATAATTGTCTGTAGGCCTATTATGGATTTGAATGGTTAGATAAAGATACATTATAAAATGCTAAGCGGTATAACAAAACTACAAGATAATAACTTATATCAATTAATTCATAAATAAATGATTAATACTTTGGTTGGAGATTTTACGTATTTATTGTCATAGCAATAAATTTATTGCACATCAAACTTTAAAAAAATACGTTTTATGCCCAACAATATTCGATTTAATTATGATTTACTAATTAAGTTAGGATTAGCCCTAAATCGATTTTGGTAGCTTTTCAGGTGAAAACAAATGTAATTCAACCAAATACTTTCCAGAATTCAGTATGGGTTTATTTCACTCTTTGACCAGGAACCATGCCAAAATATTCTGTTGGATGTAATTGTCGAACAAAGATATGTAACTCGCAATTTCGAGCCCACGGTATGTGTATGTTATATGTTTTATATTTATTGTTTATTTTCTGGTAGAATAAAATTGGAATGGGAGAAAAACCTCATAAATTACCAATTATAGAAAAACACAAAAATAGATTTTCAAATGAATATTTGAGGCAATTTTTATAAATATGCTAATTTATAGAACATCCATAATTCATTTAATTCCTTTTAATATACCACAAATGAAAATTGACATTGATAGTCGCATATAAATCAACTGGGAAATATTTATAGTTGTATCTAGGATAATTCAAGGTCACTAAGGTGTAATAAAGTGTTCCACCGTTTATGACATTTCCTCGTCCCCCTTGACACGCTAACCTGTATTGACGACCGTTCCCACCCTGGTACGACCCCAACACACCATTTGTGATACCTCAGTGCGTGTTTCGTAGACATTACGACTCTAGTAGACATTCGCTCTTTGTTTACATATAATATTTTTTGTTTATTTTATAGAATTTCTTTATACCTATCGTGTACCTTAAAATTATTACACCTTTTTAATATTTGTGATATTTATGTTATTTTAAATTTATGTATTTATAAATTGTGTTGGTTGAGCTAGTATGTAATCCTTCAAGTAATATTTGTATAGGTCTTGATTCAATTAAGATTAGTAAAGAGTCTGATCATTAAATTACTTGTTATGTAATGAATCGTATAAGAGATCATTACTTAGGTAATGTATTGAGTACAGTACTTCTCAAACCAAGTGTCCCGTATATCATTTGCTCATAAATAAATAATATGGGACTTATGTTAAGTTACTGAAATATATAAAAATAATATTTTAATAAAAGGTTGAATATTTACAAATCAGCTATAATAAATAAGTTTTACAACCACTGAAAAATAGCTTTTTTTAAAACGTTGATCGTAATTGCCTTGCGTCAGTTCTTTATATGCATACTATCGCATTCACATTTTACTTGGAAGTTTTTCATACATTAAGTGGACACATATTTTTTAGAGAAAGAATAATTTGTTAAATACAAAAATACACAAATTTTAGAAGAAAAACAACAAAATTAGAAACATTTTTATAGTTTTAATATATAAAGTGATAACTATCAATATGGACAGATAATATTCAAGTAAGAATAATATTTTGAAAAAGTTAATAAACATTATATGTTTTAAAATAAAGTGATAACTAGACAATAAAAATAATAAACTCTTAATGAATAACGTGCTTTTTATTTTATCGTTATATTTCAAATAAATAACACACATATAATTTAAAATACAACGTATTTCCATAAGTTAATATTTAGTATTTTTGACATTTCTATCGTTATTTTTAGATATATAGCTGATTATTACTCCATATTTTATTAGTAAAACAAAAATAAAATAATAACCTATATAACATTTGTTTTAACAAATGAAACTGCTTATTTATTACCTAAAACTCTCTTTAAGCTTAAATTATGAAGAATGTTATTTTGAGTTACGAAAAAAATGTTTCGTTCTGATAATTTTATATTCAAAACATACTGTTTATTTCATTGTGAATATTCTGTGTTGCCAACACAAGTTCATATTCCTTAAAGTGTTTTTTACCAACGCTTTTCTTCTACAAAACCACTTCTCTTGAGATATTGGTTCTGAAGTATGTAGGAAGTCATCCATTGATTACCCTTTTAATAAAATTGGTTATCGGATCATTGGCTTAGTGTTTATGTCATATCAACGTGTAAGTTCTGTTTTACTGTGTAACTACGGTTGTGGGTTACCTATATATTAGTAGAAAACGTGTGTTGGAATACCTATTTAGTCTTACTAACCTTGGATGAATGCTTATGGGGTTTTGACATAGTCATATTGTTATTGAGTGTGATCGTATTTATAACAATATTCCCCCCTCAATAATAGTATGAACTGTATGACAAACTAATTTAAGATAAAATATCAATCCCAAATTTGAAATCATCATAATTGTGATATCATAATTATAATATCATGAGCTATAATCTAAAAAATCAAGTTTATAAAGTGTTTCAGTAGAATACTTGCACGGTAAAAAATAATAATATGAATGAAAAAAGATTTAGTAGTGGTTAGTATTTTATTCCTTTATTTTTTCCAGGTTTATTGTCACAACTATTTCCATGAATTATAAACTGATTAATTTCTTCATTTAACTTATTAACAAACCAACAGCGCACTTCTTTTTTTAGTCTCTTTTCTTCTATTCTCTTAAGGTATTCTAGAGGTATTTTGGTAAATAAGTCATTTCTGCATGCAGGTAAGTTGAAATCAACCCTGTTTATTGTAGATCGGCAATATTAGTGAACTATCTTTAAATAAATTGTAGGTATGCTCCTTGGGTTAAGACAAACAAAAACACATTTAACTATGTGTCTAAAAGTTTAGATTTATGTATGTCAGTCTGTATGATTTTTTTACAAACGTTTTTATGACTCAATATATATTTGAGTTATAAACTTCAAATTTAGGCTTCGTGTGTACCAAGGATGGTAAAATGAATTTTTTTAAAGTCTCTACTGTCGATGCCTTGTTTGATAAAATTTAATGGTAACATTAAAAATTATCATTTTATTTGTAATTTATTTAGAAAAAAGGATATATTATCTAGAATAAACTTATAAGTAGCTAATAAAATGGTTATAATAACAGTTAAGTTAGATATTTTTCATATTCTAGGGTGTACAAGTTGGGTGGTAGTCAGTGATGTGTAAAACAGAGAATTGAGTGTCGGGCTTGTCAATTACCTGAAAATCAGCCAATGCTACGTGGTTCTGATTCCACGTAAATACGTAGTTCCTTTAGTTTCCCTGGCTATAAAGCTATTCTGCTCATATCCCAAACTCAGTTAATAATCAGTCTACACTTATCTACACTCATCATACACTTTATGTAATCATTTACATTCACATTAAAATACGCAAAACGTTGTTTCAAGTGAACGTTCTTATGTCTGAGATAATGTTAAACAATTCATAATATATTTTTGGAATATATTTTCAATCCATAAAAATGTAAGAGAATTCCTACATCAAATTATTAATTCGTTGTTGTGAAAAGCCGAAGTACATGGAAGTGAAAGTCCCTGTTGGCCCGGAGTGTCTCTTAGGGGTCTGCGGGTATATTAGTACTTCAAAGGGCTGTACTCTTTACTTCAAGAGGGTAAAAGTAAGGCTTTTCTTTGAAACGTAACCTGACACCCTTTCACACTTCACTTTCTACGTTAAATTTTATACCGAATTATACTTCTAGACTATTGTACAGTAACTAACTTACAAGGGTGGAACACTTTTGGGAAAAAGTAAACTTCAATATAAAAAATAAATAAAAATGATAACAAGATTATAATTTGAAATACAATTATATTTTAACCCTATAAAGTATATTGTATTCTTAAAATAGATTATAATGCAGTTTTTAAAATTAAATACAACCAAAGAAAATTTACTGTACAATGGTACTAACCCACCCACCCAACCATACACGTACATTGGTACTAACCCACCCGCCCACCCATAACCGTACAATGGTACTAACCCACCCGCCCACCCTTACCCGTACAATGGTACTAACCCACCCGCCCAACCATACACGTACAATGGTACTAACCCACCCACCCAACCATACCCATACAATGGTACTAACCCACCCACCCAACTATACTCGTAAAATGGTACCAACCCACCCACCCAACCATACACGTACAATGGTACTAACCCACCCACCCATACCCGTACAATGGTACTAACTCACCCACCCAACCATACACGTACAATGGTACTAACCCACCCACCCACCCATACCCGTAAAATGGTACTAACCCATCCACCCTACCATACACGTACAATGGTACTAACCCACCCACCCAACCATACACGTACAATGGTACTAACCCACCCACCCACCCATACCGGTACAATGGTACTAACCCACCCACCCACCCACACCCATACAATGGTACTAACCCACCCATCCACCCTTACCCATACAATGGTACTAACCCACCCACCCAACCATACACGTACAATGGTACTAACCCACCCACCCATACCCGTACAATGGTACTAACTCACCCACCCAACCATACACGTACAATGGTACTAACCCACCCGCCCACCCATACCCGTAAAATGGTACTAACCCATCCACCCTACCATACACGTACAATGGTACTAACCCACCCACCCAACCATACACGTACAATGGTACTAACCCACCCACCCACCCATACCGGTACAATGGTACTAACCCACCCGCCCACCCACACCCATACAATGGTACTAACCCACCCATCCACCCTTACCCATACAATGGTACAATAACATCCTATACCCGTACAGTATTATTGAAATTCACGTAAATAATAAATATTAATGAATAAAATAAACCCCCCACTCATAATCAGACGGAGTATTGCCCCAATCATGAACCCATACTCGGACTGTGGAACTAAGAATAACTGTACTGACTCACCCACCTGTACACAAAGGTGATGACCCACTCACACACAAACTGAGGTCATAATCCCTCTATTTGATTTTAAGATAAAAGTAAAATAGACATAAAGAAACTGTATGCTTTAAATTAAACATAGTGCATGATTTAATATTCTATGATACCTTCATTATATAAGTCATTCATTCTAAAATATCAAACCAAAAATGGCACTTTATTCCACGCATCGAAATAAACAATTTTATTTTTAAAAAATCTTTGAACCATCGCCGTATTGTAACGAATAAAGCTTTTGTAGTGCGGCTTGGGGCATTCTTCTTTGCTTGAAAAAACTGTTATAATGATGTGAAAATCGACGTATGCAACCTTTATATTGACCCCTCGTATATCGTTCCCATAGAAAAATAGCTACTCACTGAATACATCTTAAAGTATAAATGTTTGTGTACACTAATTATGTGCGAAGTTGTGTAGCTTTATCTGATATGCTTACCATAAAATAAAGCCATCCTTCAACATGAATAAAACATCAGTATTGAAAATCTCCAGTGACGTCATTTTGTTTAGAATTAACCTTTTAAGGTATACTTTGCGTCATGGTGTTTTACTAATAACTACCTTTACAATATTATGCATGTCAACCTATGCTTACATTTAAGATTTTCTTCCGGCTCTTAGGAAGCCGTCCCCCTAAGTAAGTAGTGGGTCAATGATTATGCGTTTTTAAATCCAGTAACGTAGTGCCAATTGCGTTACCTCTATCTTAAAAATTTCAAAAATATCAAACAGGTCCAGGACTTTTTATACACTTTATATGCAAGCCTACATTCAATAGTTTACCAACTAAGATGAACTAAATATATTGATACCAGCTCCTTGCTAGTACTGACAATTTGACTAGTGATTTATTGATGTTGTGTTATTTCCTCCAAGAGTATTTCTGTTGTCTTCAGCAGAATGCATGGTGTACCGGGTCTTGGACCGGTACAGTTTCGTTTTTTCGTTGTTGTCTGTCAGGCTGCCTGAGATTCGCTTTTGCCCGGCGATTTGCGTACTTTGGTAGCCGTTGGCCCAGTTCCGTTTCGTTCCGTGTTCCAGCAGCTTCAGTCCGGTTGGCCTGTCTGGTCAGTTGTCTTGTGCTGCCTGCAGAATCTCGTTATGAGTGGCTAGACACACTAAAACTCCAGGGTCCTTGAGCAGGACGTTTTCTTCCCTCAGCCTGCCGTTCGGGGAGGTTCGACATCTACACTGCCCGCCTGGCCTGAGGACCAAGTATAGAGACCAAGTACGACCCTGCAGCCCAACCTACATCTTTGGGTATGAGTCTTCAGTCCTCAGGTCAGTGTGTTCTGTTTTTGTTTCCCGGCGGCTGAGCTGGGGGTTTTGATGGGAAATAAAAAGAAAATAAAGGTGCCGAACTATTGGATGTGGCCTAGGCCTAAACTGGAACAGTGACTCTCCTCCACACAGCCATTGGGACTCATATATTTTTTTTACTAAAAGAAAAAAAACGAAAACTTTTAAAATACAAAAAAAAAAAAAACTTATGTTAATATTCATTGTTATTTATCTTTGTTAGTTTATTCTGTTGTTATATTTCTTTTAGATTTTTATATTTGTTAGGTCCCTATGGTTAAGTTCTGTTATTATTTATTGTTATGTTTAGGCCTAGTGATTGTTATTTATATTTTTGTTAAGTGTATTAGGGGTGTTCGGAAGTGAATTTTTACTCGAACGGTACCGTGTTATATTTTCTTTTGAATTGTTTAATTTTTAAATTCTTCACCAAAAGGGGATTATTGTTAACTTTTAATTCGGAGCTGCCCAGGGATTCCGGCTTACTCCCTGGCCCGGTGGAATCAAGGGATGTGTGGGCTAAATTGCCGGTTTAAATGTTGTGATCCAAAAGTTTTCTAAATTTTCACTTTTATTTGGGGCTTAATATTTTTCTTACGTTTTGGGGTGTCTCAGGCTAAACTGCAGATAGGCCATACACCATACAGTTGATTAATTGTTAAATTTTGGTATTTGTAGAGTTTGTGGTATTTATAGCGTTTGTTATTATTGTGTATTATCTTGTTAATTTTAGTGTTTGTTATTTATTTAATTACGAATTAATATTGTGGCCTTCTGCCTATTTTATATTGTGGCCTTCTGCCGTTTTTGTTTTATTGTTTTTTTACTTGGTAATAAAAAGTAGTTTTGCTCAGCTGCCGAGTTTTATTTTGGACCCTCCAACTGCCACCCGTGATCCCATCGCTCGACTTGTTTTGAGCCATCCCCCCGGTTGGCACGCTTTCCAGCTTTGGTGGGGGGGATGGGTCTCAATTGGTAGCAGAGCGTGGTCGCCTAAAAAAAAAAAAAAAAAAAAAAAAAAAAAAACTTAGGCAATCCGCTTGGTTACGTTGTTGAATGGGTTTCATGGGTGGATTGGAGTGGTCGGCAGTGGCTCGGTAGGCTGAGGGTTTAGTTCGTCTTGGACCCTGGAGTTGTCGTTTTTTGTGTATATTGTTGAGAATTGTTGCGTTAGAGATGGCCTATCTGCAGAATGTTGCGCTCCTGGTCAAGGAGGAGTTGATTTTCGAATTGAGGTCGCGGGGTGTGACTCCGGAAGGAGATGTTTTGAATCTCCGGAGGTTGCTGCGGGAGCAGTTGTCCGCGGGTACGGCGGTGGATTGGTCTGACCTGCTGGAGGTTGGTGATGAGTTGGGGATTTGTAAACGGAAGGTGGAAGATTGGGAAGGGGTGTTAGAGGATTTGCAGTTTGAACCTCCAGTGGGTCGTGACCGGGCCTGCCGTCTTGCACGTTTGGGGCATCTGCTTGCCCGTTTAAGGCTGGTCAACCGGGCGCCGGGGTTGGAACCGTCGGATAGGGCGTGGATCTTGGAGAGTGTGGCTAGGCTGGAGGAGATTTTTCAGGCACTCTCCGGGTCCACGACTCCTACGGGTCTGGGTCAGCGGCCTACTTTTGCGCTTTCGCCTAACGTGTCGAGGCCGCAGGCTGAGACAACGGCTCTCACTGTGCCTGAGGTTCCTTCTGAGCCTGCAGGCGTTTCGGTTGAGGTTGCTTGTGGTTCGGCTCCAGCTGCCGTTCCGTCTGCTTCTTTGGGTTCACCTGCTCTTCTGCAGCTGAGCTACCACAAGCTACCTAACCCTCTCACGCCCATGATCCAGAATCTCCCTGTGATCGATGGGATGGATCCTGAGGAGCTTCTTAAGTTTCTGGTGGCCTTTCTCAGACTTAGTGAGATGCCCGGCATGCAGGCTGGGGACTTGCTTCGTCTGGTGTTCCCTTATTGCAGAGGTCCCGTTGGGGAGTTGCTGAGTTCTGTCTTGGCCAGTGATGCCTCGGTGGACTCGTTCCATCGAGAGTTACTTTCATCGTTTCTTCCCATTCGACTCAGGGAGAGGATGGTCATGGACAGATTTTATCGGTCGCAGGGTAGGGGCGAGTCTCTGGCAGCCTATGTCTCTTCAGTCAAGGAAGCTCGTCAAGCGTTGCGCCTCACCCTTTCTGAAGCTGACACCGTTCGTGTCATCCTGGATGGCATTTCTCCCGAAGAACGGTGCAGATTGGTTTTTGCTGGTGTTCCTTCGACTTTTCGGGAGCTGCATCAGCTGTGCATTGTTTCGCGCAGCGTGCAGTTCTCAGACCAGCAAGGGAGGGATTCTGAGAGTCATCGTGCTCTCCCCACCCGTCGACCAGCTATGTCTGTAGGTGTGAGTCGGCCAGTGGAGGGTCGTGGTTCTCGGCCTCCTGTTGTGAGTTTTGCTTGTGGCCAACCTGGTCACATTCGACGTGACTGTCCACGTGCTCGAGGTCGTGGGGCGGGAAACGTTTAGCGCGGGGGGTTGCCTCCACAGTAGCTCCCCGCGTTGTTGCGACTGACCGTGGCCATTTGCCTCTGACACGTGCCCATAGCGGGAGTGTCGGGGATTTTTCGGGCCTTGCTGGCATGGCTTCCCTGGGACTTAGTGCGGTCACCTCGGTGTGTCCTGGCGTTTTTGTTTCTTTTGGTGGTACGGTGTGTCGAGCCCTTCTTGATTCTGGTTCGGCATGCAGTATCATCAGCCTTTCTCTTTTTGAGTCCCTTGACGCCTTAGGACTTGTCAGGCACACCGAGCCCTCTTCTATTACTTGCTGGACGGCATCCCAAACTCCTCTACCTATAATTCTAAAGGCGTTTTTCCATTTTAAGATTGAAGGATTTTCCTGGAGGTGGGGTTTTCTGGTTGCCAAGGACCTGACGGTTTCTTGTATCCTAGGGGCAGACTTTATTTCTAAGAGTGGTATGGTGCTTGACCTCCAGAAGCGCCAGATGTTTTTCAAGTTCAATCGGCGAGTTTTGGTGCCTCTAGTAGGGGATTCTGACTGCCCTCCTGCAGTCAGAGAGGTGGGTTGTGAGCCCGAACAACCCAAGGTGGATCCGGTTGGTCATCTCCCCCCTGAGCAGGCGGAGGCCATTAGGAGGCTGTGTTTGCGGTTTCCTGATGTGCTTACGGCTGAGCTTGGGGTCACTTCTCTTCTGGATTATGAGATCCACCTCACCGATTCTCAGCCAGTTAGAAGTCATCCGTACAAACTTGCTCCCCCAAAGATGGAGGTTATGAGGGCTATGATTGAAGATCTTCTGAGCAAGGGTGTGATTGAACCGTCTCGTTCTGCTTATGCCAGTCCAGCTTTTCTTGTGCCCAAGCCTAATGGTAAGTCTAGGCTTGTGATGGATTATCGGAGGCTCAACGCTAAGGTCGCTATTGACTCGGTACCTCTGCCTGATTTGCATTCTGCGTTTGATTGGTTCGGTAAGGCTAAGTTTTTCAGTGTGTTTGATTTGAACCAGGCCTACCATCAGATTCCATTGAAGAAGGAATCACGGCCCATGACTAGCTTCTGTGTTCCCTGGAATCTCTACCAGTTCACTAGGGTTCCTATGGGTCTTGCTGTGGGTGCCCAGACTCTTACTCGTCTGCTTGATTCCATCTTCCATGATGTGAAGTTCAAGTTTGTTTGCAATTACCTGGACGATCTTCTTGTCTACAGTGAGACTTTCGGGGAACACATGCAACATCTGGAGGAAGTTTTTAGTCGCCTTAAATCAGCTGGCCTTACCGTCAATCCAGAGAAAGTCACTTTTGCTCGTCCTGAGATTTCTTTTCTGGGTCATCTTATCTCTTCTCGAGGCGTCTGCATAGATCCTGCGAGGACCCAGGGCATTCGGGATTTTCCTCCTCCCAGAGATGCCAAGGGGATTGCCCGTTTTGTGGGGATGGTGAATTTTTACCGTCGCTTCATCCCTAACGTGGCCGAGCTTGCTGCCCCGTTGAACGAGCTGCGAAAGAAAGGTGTCCCTTTTGTGTGGGGCCAAGCTCAGCAGACTGCCTTTGATGCTGTCAAGGAGGCTATCATGCAACCTCCTGTCCTGCGTATGCCTGATTTCAGCAGAGAATTTATTCTTCAGACTGATGCCTCCTCCTCCGCCATTGCTGCTGTTCTTTCTCAGGAGTTTGATGGGGTCAGGCAGCCCATCGCTTTTGCTTCGAGGACGTTGTCTCACCAGGAAAGGAAAGCTTCTTCCATCTATGAGTTAGAGTGTCTGGCTGTTGTCTTCGGTACGGACAAGTTTCGGCGTTTCTTGGAACACGCTGAGTTCTTGCTGGAGACGGACAATCAGGCACTGTCTTGGCTTCTTGCCCATCCCAGACAGCTTGGGAAAATTGGTCGCTGGGTGGTCAAAATTTCTGCCTTTAAGGTCCGAGTCCAACATCTTAGGGGTACCCAGAATGTCATCGCGGATGCTCTTTCCCGCATGTACCATGAACCCAGTGATCCACCGACTGAGGCTGTTGCTCAGTGTGGTGCTGTTCTTCTGGATTTTCCTCTGGCTTTTGACGACCTACTGTCCCATCAGCAGAAAGATCCTGAGCTGTCAGTCATCTTAGGTGAGCTTCAAGAGGGAGGTGCCCACCCTCCCTATTTTCTGTCCAAAGGGGTACTCTGTTGCCGTCCTCGACAGAGGGGTGAACCCCGTGTAGTGCTGCCTAGTCATCTAGTACCGATGGTCTTTCAATATTATCACTCTTCCCTTGTGGGCGGTCATCTTGGCATTCATAAGACCATCGCTAATATTCGTAGGTACTTCATCTGGAAGGGCATGGACCGGGATGTTGCTGGCAGAGTGCGGGCTTGTCACCTGTGCTCTCTCAGCAAGCCTAGTCAGAATGCAAGGTTAGGGTTGTTATCTTCTGAGGTGGCCGAGCGTCCTTTTGAGAAGGTGTTCATCGACTACGTGGGTCCTTTTCCCCGTAGCAAGTCAGGTAGCTCCTACCTACTTGTTTGTGTGGATGCTTTCTCGAAGTTCGTTTGGCTTTTCCCACTTCGGAGCGCTACGGCTAAGCTCACCATCCGTGCTCTCCAGTCCCAACTCTTCCAGCACTTTGGTGTGCCTTCCACTCTTGTGTCCGACAACGGTAGCCAGTTTACCTCACATGAGTTTCGTAGGTTCTGTTTTGGCAATGGCATCAGGCATGTGACTACCTCTCCGTATTACCCACAGCCTTCTCATGCAGAGCGGTTCAACCGCAATCTTCGGTCTGCCCTTATTACTTTCCATGCTGAGAAGCAGAACACCTGGGATGAGAGTCTCTCTTGGCTCCAGCTTGCCTTTAATTCTTCCAAGCATGAGAGTCACAATGCCACTCCCTTCGAGATTCTACATGGCTACCCTCCTAACAACCCTTTGTCCAACTTGTGGAGGCTAGAGGATCTTCTACCTACGCCAGGTGCCACTGACGTAGTGTCCACGTGGCGGGCTGCTCGGCGCATCCTGCTACGTGCTAGAGAGAGAGTGAGGAGGAGGTATGATAAGGGTCGTACTCCTAACCCTTTTCAGGTTGGAGATCTGGTTCTTTGTCAGGCTCACCCGGTCAGTTCGGCCGCGGAACGAAGAGCTGCAAAGTTGTGCTATCGGTGGTCTGGTCCCCACCGCATCGACAGGTTTTTGTCACCGGTGACTGCTCTGCTGGTTGATCCCCAGTCAGGCAGGGTGTTCAGGAAAGCCCATCTGTCCCAGCTTAAGGCTTTCCGGGGAACGGTTGATCCAGGAGTTGGTGTTCCTGGGGGTTTCTTGGGGCAAAGAGATTGATCACCTCTGCGCCCTAGGGGGCTGTTCTGAGAGAGTCTCTTTTCTCTCTTTTCTTGTCGGGCCCGACAGTCAGGGTAGTTTGCTCCCTGTTCGAAGGGTTTCCCCTCTTAGTTTCTCTTGGACGTCCTTGGAACACCACTCTTCGGAGGTCTTCGTCTTCTCTTGGTTCCCTGAGGTACCGAGTGTTCTCCCCGGCCTGGGTGTGTTGAGGTTTGCAGAGGGAGGTTGTACCGGGTCTTGGACCGGTACAGTTTCGTTTTTTCGTTGTTGTCTGCCAGGCTGCCTGAGATTCGCTTTTGCCCGGCGATTTGCGTACTTTGGTAGCCGTTGGCCCAGTTCCGTTTCGTTCCGTGTTCCAACAGCTTCAGTCCGGTTGGCCTGTCTGGTCAGTTGTCTTGTGCTGCCTGCAGAATCTCGTTATGAGTGGCTAGACACACTAAAACTCCAGGGTCCTTGAGCAGGACGTTTTCTTCCCTCAGCCTGCCGTTCGGGGAGGTTCGACATCTACACTGCCCGCCTGGCCTGAGGACCAAGTATAGAGACCAAGTACGACCCTGCAGCCCAACCTACATCTTTGGGTATGAGTCTTCAGTCCTCAGGTCAGTGTGTTCTGTTTTTGTTTCCCGGCGGCTGAGCTGGGGGTTTTGATGGGAAATAAAAAGAAAATAAAGGTGCCGAACTATTGGATGTGGCCTAGGCCTAAACTGGAACAGTGACTCTCCTCCACACAGCCATTGGGACTCATATATTTTTTTTACTAAAAGAAAAAAAACGAAAACTTTTAAAATACAAAAAAAAAAAAACTTATGTTAATATTCATTGTTATTTATCTTTGTTAGTTTATTCTGTTGTTATATTTCTTTTAGATTTTTATATTTGTTAGGTCCCTATGGTTAAGTTCTGTTATTATTTATTGTTATGTTTAGGCCTAGTGATTGTTATTTATATTTTTGTTAAGTGTATTAGGGGTGTTCGGAAGTGAATTTTTACTCGAACGGTACCGTGTTATATTTTCTTTTGAATTGTTTAATTTTTAAATTCTTCACCAAAAGGGGATTATTGTTAACTTTTAATTCGGAGCTGCCCAGGGATTCCGGCTTACTCCCTGGCCCGGTGGAATCAAGGGATGTGTGGGCTAAATTGCCGGTTTAAATGTTGTGATCCAAAAGTTTTCTAAATTTTCACTTTTATTTGGGGCTTAATATTTTTCTTACGTTTTGGGGTGTCTCAGGCTAAACTGCAGATAGGCCATACACCATACAGTTGATTAATTGTTAAATTTTGGTATTTGTAGAGTTTGTGGTATTTATAGCGTTTGTTATTATTGTGTATTATCTTGTTAATTTTAGTGTTTGTTATTTATTTAATTACGAATTAATATTGTGGCCTTCTGCCTATTTTATATTGTGGCCTTCTGCCGTTTTTGTTTTATTGTTTTTTTCCTTGGTAATAAAAAGTAGTTTTGCTCAGCTGCCGAGTTTTATTTTGGACCCTCCAACTGCCACCCGTGATCCCATCGCTCGACTTGTTTTGAGCCATCCCCCCGGTTGGCACGCTTTCCAGCTTTGGTGGGGGGGATGGGTCTCAATGGTTGGTTAAGAGACCACATGATTCAAGAGGTTAAGGCAGTAAGAACGACTGAGGGTGAAGTTGGTTTGTATTGTAACCCTTGCCAATTAGCCCAGTCCACCTCCAGGGTGTTGTTCTCCACACTAACCCCACTAATGAAATGGATGAAGTAGTGTGGTTCTTGTAGTGTTCCGGTTTTACTTAAAAATTGACAGCCTCAGCAATAACTTAAGTACTTTGTCTAAAAAATACTGTATAGAAGATAATTGTATAAGCATTAGAAAAAAGTAATGTAAACAAATAACATTAATTATATTTTCATGCAAGGAAAACAGCTGCATCTAATGTTTATGAATAAGAAAGTAACTACAACATTAAAATAAATTGAAGAAAAACCGAAATATTAAAAAAAAACACTAATAATAGTATAATATCGTTAAATTAAAACTATTTTTTTCTTCATTTTATGCATGAAGAAAAAATATCTTAACTACTTATAAATATACTATTTACAAAATTAATAGATATCGCGATGGTCAAATAATTAAATTTTAAAGACTATCATATATTTTACCCAATAATAAGTCACTTAGTGTGCAAACGACCGCAAAACAACATTTCGATTTAAGGAATAACGAAAAGAAATCTAAACTCCAAAGCCCCATTCTTCTAGGCATCCTCCTCAATCTCCCTGTATACGAACCACGCATATTTAGGAGCTAATTACATGTTAAGTACTTACAAGCATATATGTAATTGTTTTTGGTGCAGTCATTTGTAAACAATGTGACTTCTAGAGAAAGTTAAAATAATATATTAATTGTTTATTTAATAATATTACAAAATTATTTGTTAACTCTATACCCATTATAGGTATTTTTACTGTTTTATAACTGCTCTTATTTATTTTAAAGTACTTTGAAATGTGTATACGAAGAATTACGGAAAAAATAAATGTGATCCTCCTACTCCACGTTCCAAGTGAACAAATAATAAGTGGAGTGCTCTATAAAGTTAAAATAATAAAGTTGTTTTCTCTTTTTTATTAAATATTGTAAATATTTTACATATTGTACTGTGTTATTGCATTCATTCATTATATATAATGCTTTATATAATTATTTGTATAGTAGCCAGTATTTTATTTTCATATTATTAAAGGAGAGGCCGATCTCCTACTTTACCTTACTCTGCCTATTCCTCATAGACTTCTGATCTTTGCGAGGAAATTATCAGGACAGAGTACAGGGGCGAACTAATAAAGTGGAAGGTAAATATTACTGATAAATCTTGCAGTCCACGCCGAATTTGAACCAGCGCTATCTCTAGCCTAAGCCCAAAGTTCTGACGCCTCAGAGTGCTCGACAACCAACTTGCCCACACTAATTAATTATTAAATAATTAATTTGCAATCTCCTGTAAACTTTGCGACCTAATGTCTGCAAATACTTGATTCAACTTGTTAAGGGTTAATAAAATTACTGACCAAATATAGGTGCACAAAAAAATAACCAGGATATTTTAAAACTATTTCAATGTGTGCAATTTATTTAGATTACTATGCCTAGGACTCTATTTTATACATCCTTAAAATTGGTAAATTTAAAAATCAATTAAAATACTTGAATTTTAAAGTCGGTTAAATGATATAAGGGGTACAAATAATTATAATAGATAAACACT
>JAQJVL010008438.1:0-19757 GCA_035578905.1 Stictocephala bisonia
ATTTAAAATGACTGGGACTATTTTAAAAAATCACATGTTTTTGAGAAATTTCAAATTTACTGACTATGAAGAAACCGTAGTATATACCATAAAAATGTATATGGAACTTTTTGTACAGAATTTTATTGTTAATTGGAACATTGTGTTTCATTCTATCTAAAGTAAATGTAACAGTGTCAGTAAAATAAAAACTTCAACTGTTAAAACAGGTCAGCAGTTTCTCGTCAGCCATTTTGAATTTTTCTGGGTTATGAAAAGTACAAAATCTTATTGTATAGCATTTTTCTTTGCAGAAAAGTAAAGGTATATAGTGTGAGGATTTGTTTCTAGCTTATTTTAATCATCCTTAAATGGGAGGAACTCTTTCAAAAAAATTACATGTTTTCGACAAAACTCAACTTTACCGACTTTTTGTGAGGATATTGTAGTTTGTACCATAAATATGTAAATGACATTTTTTGTGCATCATTTAATTTTTAATCTGAATATTTCGTTAGATTTTATCTAAATTAAATATTACAGCATCAGTATAACAACAACCTTAACTCTGCAAAAAGGCCAGCAGTTTCATATCAGCCATTTTGAATATTTTCTAGGTTATGAAAAGTGAAAAATCAAAATTTAAAAACGGTTTTGGTAACAAAGTATTAAATCTAAACAGTGTGTACGGTTTTAAGTTCTTAAATTATCGTAGTACGGTAATAAAATACGAAAAACCTAACAAAAATAGAATTTTTTTAACAAAAAGTGAAATTTAATGATTTTTTACGTAGTTAATATAAAAAATACAACAAAATTACTTCTCAACAAATTGTAGGAAATTTAATTACAAATCTGGAGTATGCTGTCAGATTTGCTCTACAACCAACGGGTTGTCCACAATGAAGCCGCAAGTAAAACTCTGCACACATTTCCCGTCCACCATTTTGATTTTGTTGGGGGGTTAAAAATAAAAATGTTTAGTTTTTGGAATTTTCCTGTTGGTTGCTTGGTAAAAGCTACAAGTGTGCTGAATTTCAGATTTCTAGCTCATCTGGAAGTGTGTTAGAATTTATATACGTGAGTCAGTCAGTCAGTCAGATAGTGAGTGAGTGAGTTACACATGCAGTTTTATAGATTATTTTTCACACATTCATTTCTTTGAGCTATATTTAACCCTTAAGATCCCGAGGTTCGTATATACGAACCTGAAAAGTATCTGCAAGAAATCCCGGCGTTCGTATATACGGACCTGAAGGGTATCTGCAAGAAATCCCGACGTCCGTATATACGAACATTCGCAAAAGATTTTTTTTCTCATATTAAATTATGATAAAATTACACATGTTTTATACTAATCTGACCGTAAAGAATCATAGTTTATGTATGAATTATTTCTGAACTTTATATAGCACGTTGAATTATTTTATAACCTATAATCAACTGAGCATTGCAATTCACGTTGATCTCTATGGCGGTCAGCTGACAGCTTGACAACTATTATTGTCTATTTTATTTTTTGTGATAAAGTGATGAAATTTGATGAAGTTGTTAAATAAACAATGGGCTTCAAGGTGATACAATCATATTTGTCATATCTAATTTTTTACTACTTCCTTCATGGACAAAAAGTGAAAAGTTTTCGGCAAAAAGTTTTTTTCTGTAAGTACTTTTTTTTACAAAAGTTTTTTTATTTGAATACTTATTTTATATTTATTTAGTTTTGTAGTACACTTTATTTGGAATAAAGTGATAAAAGAATCATGAGGTTTTATTAAAAAACAAGCGAAAAATTAATTTTTTAGTAAATTACTGCGAAATTGGCAAAACAGGCCCGGGATTTTTGGCAGATACCACAATAAAAATGCTAGGATTTTTGGCAGATATTTTTTAAAAAATACCCGGGATTCAAAGGGTTAAACCCTTGTATGTAGTACAAGTATATATCTTATGGGAGAAACCTTGACAACAAGGACATTGAAGAGTTAACATCCTTTTAGCAGCTGGTTTACTGTTTACCATAGAGAGCATAGTACTTCTTTGGTTGAATGACTTTGTAGTAATAAGGGGTTTGGCACATTTAGGCTTGTTCTTTGGTGAGGTTATCTCAAGTACCCTGAGTTGTTCTTCGACAAAACTAATGAATACAGAAAATTTAGGAATGTTGGTATCAGATTGATCATTTTCTAAATCTTTGCAAGTATGAGGTGTAAGTGAACGTAGACCAAGTTGAAGCATGGTGAAATCGAAAAGATCTGTAATTCCAAGGGCCTGAAGGGCTGAGATATTAGTGTTGAATACCTGTAGAAAACTTGTCAGAGAACTGTGTGTATCTTCTGTACGTGGACGAAAAGATAAAACTTTGTCTCAGTAATTAGAAGCCAATAAGCGTTTATGCTGATACCGCTGGATTAGAAGTTGCATGGCAAAATCATAATTTTCCTCAGATATCACTAAGGTTTCAATTAGAGAGAGAGCATGAGACTTGAGAAGACTGCGTAGGTAAGTGGGCTTTTCTGATTTAGAAAGAGATTGGTTCTTGTGTATAAGAGTGTTAAATAGAGCACAACAATTCGGCAGATATTGAACCATCAAAGGGTTTAATTTCCAGTTTTGGTAGTCTAGCTACCTGAGGAGTATGCTGTGGAATGGACGTTGTGGCTTCAGACGTGCCAGTTTATTGCGTTTGAGGAAGCTAGATTTTCATTTTTCGTGCTTGAGTTTTAACATTAAAATACAGTTCATCATAGGCCATTGAAGCATTATGTACTTCAATTCTGGATTGTTCTTCAACAAAAGAATTTACTACTGTACTGTCATCATTTATCTGTTCATATACAGCATAATCGTCTTCAATTCTTTGAAAAAGAGATTAAAGGAATCTAACTCAACTTCTTGATATGGTTTTTTTTTTTTTTATTAACCAAATCAAAACATTTTTTCCTTATATCATATAGAGCTTGAAGTCTTGCAAAATACTTTTCTCGTTTTTCAAAATGGGAGATTATAGCTTAGTATTATGTTCTTAACTGGCCATCTTTGAGCTGATAAGGTGTAAGAATAAATTGGAATAATCCCTAAGGCTAGTTAAAATAAACAATTCAATAGTTTATAGATAATAAAGAAACATTCACTTAGTATTAAATTCCCAATTTACCATAACTTGTACTTCTGTGACAAAGATAATGAAACAGTAAACATATTGAAAGGAGTTCAAGTTATCAACAGAGATAGGGGCAGTGCGCCGCGATAAAGATCGGGTCTATACGCTTCTCGCGACAAACAATTAATTTCCTGTTTGCAACAAATGGATTTAGACAAACTGCCTTTACTGTAAGAAAATAATCACAAATATTATTAATTCTATCGGTGTTTTACTTTGAACTAGTTTTAATATTAAAACACAAAAGTAGCGTAAATGAATTAATAAGAGGTTGGACTGTATTTATTAAAATAGGAAATTTATGAAATAGGAAAAATTTTTGAGGGGCGTTTTTGACTTAAGGTAGGGTTTAGGTATATATAGAGTTGTTATGCTGTTACTTTCTTCTGGCGTAGTAGCGTTCCTGGATGTCGTGGATTCCATGGTTAGCAGCTGGAGTGATAGTCGTCCTTGAAGGAATGATGAGGTAGAGCAGAGTAAAATTGCAAGTCACAACTTAGAGGGTGTATTGATACATAAACTAAAATATAACAAAACTATATACATGCTGCTATAATTAATGAGTCTATGGGGAGCGAGCTGGAGCGTGCCGTCATCCCTGGTTGCCTGCGGGTGAATTGTAAGAGGGCCGTGCAGTGAGTGACCTTCGTCCACAGCTGACGGCGGCAGGGTAACAGGCTTGTAACAGCACTCAAGGAATGATGGGGGTAAGGTAGGAATTGGTGAAGAGAAATTAAAAATGATATTTAATCAAACGCATTTTAGGAAAATATTGGGTCTTAACAATGGGATTGTAGCAGAGTGCCTTGGTGGCAGGCCAAACTTTCCACTGCGAGGCCGCAGACCGAGTTCTACAAAGGGGCAAAAGGCAGTCTCCAGGCAAGACCGAACGCCGAGCTTCCTTCACCAGCGTAGCGAGTGACGGGGTTGGCATGCGAAGCATGCAGGGATTACTCCTAGTAAGCAATGAATTTAATGGATTGTGATTTTTACATCAAATGGTATCTACTGTTTTTTTCTTGATAATCACTGCAAACATTGTAAAGTGAATAAAATGCTATGCAACTACAAGCAGGTAAAATCTTTAGTTCCAATAATTTAGTTTTAAGTACAATAAACACATATTTAACTGACATATTAATTAATCCCATTTATTTTCATACTAAGATTTAATTTACAATAAGATTATATGTTCATGTTCTATATAATGAAATACGTGCTAGACTTGTACTTTCACCCAACAGATCAATGTGTTGGGGTATCAGCTGACTAGAGTTACCATTACCATCTGGTTTTAAATACCAACTAACCAGTTACTTTTCCTGTTAATCAATCATTTTCGTCAAGAAATAACCTACAAACTTGAAACTACAATTAATTGTTCTGATGCTTTGAAAAACTAAGTACATCTGTTTGTAAATAATAATAATAGTTAATTCATTACCGCTACTAAAATAAAATTAACCATCAACCTATAAACTAAATAAAAACCAGTTCACAGAGTCAGCCAACAGTACAAAATGTTTTACCATAATAATTTAGTGAAATGTTCTTTGCAACTACAAGTACGTTAGTTGTATTTTTTTGTTTTTTTCTTATTTTTAGCTTGGAAACAAAATAAAAACAGCTGAATCAGTTCTGTAGAGACCAAAAGTACCACACACCAATACAAGGTTGTTTTGTACTGAACAGGTTGAATAGAAGCTCATTAGTGTTCTTCTTTAATTGGTGAACAAAGTGTTGCACAGTCAGATTCAAATGGAAAGATAATTGCATATGTAAACATTTCAAATAATTGAAAAAATTGGATTGGAAACAACATTCAAATTACCTTGCATCTTTGTTCTTGCGGCTTTTATCCTTGTTGCGTATTCGAGTGCGAGGTGGAGTGGTGCCTAGATGATCATAGTCCATCAACAATGCTTCTACTCCTGGACTAAGAGGTGACAAGTCCTCTTGTTTCTTTCTGGAACTGACCCAAAATGAATTCTTAGACATTTGAGTAAATATATGTGAAACTAATCTTTTATTGCTCAGGTCAGAAATGTTTCTTCTGGTTAGAAGTTCCAAATTTGCTACCAAATACATCCACAGTGATGTCTTTTCCTATTATAAAGTGCATATTTTGTAGTTTTTTCTACAAAGACATCAGGGCCTATAAAACAAGTATTAGTACTTAGTGTCAATTCACAGCTATGACTTTTAAACTGAAAACAAAAATGTTCATGAATTTAAATTTGTGTGATTAAGAAGTTGACTCTTATTAGTGAAACAAACTAAATTACTGGTCAATATTTATAAATCTCACTTAAACTAAGTTTAGAGTGAGGCCAAGAAAACAATCCATCTGGATTAACAAATACAATAATCTTTCTACAAAAATCTTTCGATATTTTTGACATTTTTTTTCATTTAAACCCATAGTATGCAATAAGCGCCGTAATGTTTGGGCTGACCAAGGAAAGTTAATTTTCTCTTTAATTGCTATTAACAATTTCGGTGCCGTTGGAACTTTGTTTTCACTAAATAAAAAAGTCATTCATTATATCCCTAATAACTCTCCTATCAAAATCGTCGTATTGGAATTTTGTAACTTCTGACCATGGCCTTTTTCCCCCAGGGGTACTAAAAGATGATTCGCCAGCCATATGACATTCCTTCCTAATTTTTGTCACTGTGTGTACAGAAATTCCAGTGTATGTGGCACCTCGCAACTTGCTTTGCTTTATTAAATGCCCCAAATTACCTTCTCTGGGGTACCTTCTTCGTCACACCTTTTAATAAAATTACTTACGATAGCTCTGGCTTCACTGTTTATTGTCTGTCCCTTTTTATGCACACAAGTCATCTCAATTGAACACTTTCAAGTAGAATGCTAAAAAAAATTATAATAATAAATGTAGTTTAAAAATAAAAAATCACCAAATAAAAACAATGGCCTGCACACTTCACAAACTGAAACCATACTAACAATACTGAGCTATTATTGTTCATGTTTCCACAGGTACAGAAGACCTGTTCTTGGACTGAGTGGTCTGGTAAAGGATATGTTTCATACTAGGGGTTGCACATTTTAAACTAATATTTTGGACAAAGTATTTGTAGAGAGTAACTAATATATCCCCCAATTACGTATATTTGTATTCCTAACTGCTTTGGAATAAAATATCAGATATTAAATTTGCTATTAATTAATTCAGCGTTCCACACTGAAATAAAACTCTATTAAAATTGTTCTGTCTTATAAGACAGTAAGTATAAATTAAGTTTGTTGTTAGTATGATGTCCATTTCTAAACATGAAACAGCACATTTCGAAAATACAAAGCATATTCCCTGCCTACTCTCATCAATTAAAATAATGTTTATATTTGAATAACCTAAGAAGGTATTTAATCTTATTACTATTAGTATAGCCCAATATAAAAGAACATACAAGAAAATTAAACAATGGTATATACGACAAATTTTAAAAATTGTAATAATATTTTTAAGTTTTAATTATTTCAGAATTTTTGTTCCACATAAACATACGCCAAGGATTTACAGTTAAAATATACATAAAGTGCTTTATTTTACTTTAAAATCAAACGTTTTGTACGTTTATAAAATATACAAAACTGTAAAATATTTGTTTGTATTTAATTTTAAATTTTTACTACATAAATCCAATGCTATGAAGCCATGTTACTTTTTATCAAGCAAATTATTTTCTGTTAGATGCTCTTACTTTTTATCTTTAGAGGACTACTTTTTCAAACACCCCACACATAGTACATACAAGCGAAATGGTCTGATAGTTTTGAACTTCCTCTTTTTAATTTTGCATGTGTAAAATTCATCTTTTGATAAAATGTTGTAATCTTCAAATTGGAGAGGTAAACGCATTCAGCCATAGACTCGTTGATTACAAGTTTCAGGGAGTATGAAAGTTCTTCTTTGCAATATTTAAGTAGAAGACTTTGTGAGATGTTGCCAATACTTATGGACACTGTAGGCGTCAACGAAACTAAAATTATATTTCTTACTTCAAAAGACATTGTCTTGAGAATTTCAGGATTACTTTCCACCATCAATCGATTTTTATCACAATATGTGTTTGAAATTGACCTCGGATACAGTCTATTTCTTTGTAACATATTTGCTATGGGAGAAAAGGAGTTATCGTAGCTAAATACAGGGTGTTCAGTGAAAATGTTCTGATAATTTGAGACATAATTTTGGATATAAAAATGAGCCAAAAAGTTCACATGAAGTTATGTCCTACGGTGTATGTCTATCCATCTCTACGTTTTTTACCATATAAATTAAATATTTTGAACCAGTTAAGATAAAGTTATCAAACTTGAGGATTGTGTTAACTTTTTATATACCTTTGAAAATAAAATATTAACAACATATTTTTACCCGTTTCAGAATGGTTGACATTTAAATCATTCAAATAACTCATAACTGATTAATTTTAAATAAAATCTGAAAGAATACCTTTTCTTAGGAAACATTTATGTAAGTTTAACAATGTTTGTTTCAACTCAATAAAAACATATTTTGGAAGATCAAGAGTCAATTGGAAGATCAAGAGCACAAACAAGACCGGTCCTAGGACAGAACCTTGTGGGATACATGTCTCCATAGTTCTTGTTTCACTGTCTGTAGTTCAATTTAACTCCACGAATCAGCTTCAGCCTGACAAATAGTCGTGAAACCACTCTAATACTGCACCATATACTCAAACAATGTTTGTTTCAAATTTCTATAAAAAACAACTGAGCTGTACCACCTACTTTACTGAGACATACAACCATGTTTTATAAGCGTAATGTCTAAAATTCTATTTTTGTTTGGTTTTTCGTATTTTGTTGCCTTATTAAGATAATGTAAGATCTTAAACTTTACACACTACTTACCTTTACTACCTTTTTATCAAAATAATTGCTATAAATTTGATTTTTCACTGTTCATAACCTAGACATAATTCAATATGGTTGACATGAAAACGCTGACTTGATTGCAGAGTTGAAGTTTTTGTTTTACTAAAGCTGTATTACTAGGTCGAGGTAACATCTAATGAAATATTCAAATCAACAATTAAATTCTGAAAAAAAGTGTTATATACTTTTTTGGTATTGACTATAGTTTCCTCACAAAATTCGGTAAAGTTGAGATTTGTCAAATCATGTGATTTTTTTGGAATACAGTAGTTGTTCCCATTTAAGTATGATTCAAAGAAGCTGGAAACTTTAAATTTTACACAATATTTACCTCAATCACTATTTTAATAAAACTGCTTTTATATTTGATATTTCACCTACAAAGAACTCAAAATAACTATATGAAAATGCTAACTTGCATGCACAGTTATGGTTCTTGTTTTGCTGCTCTTGCAATATTTTGATTAGAACACGTCAAATATACAATAAAGTGTTATACAAGAATAGTTATACACTTTTGCTGCATATACTATAGTTTTCATACAAAGAGTCAGTAAAGTTGAGTTTTTTGTTAAAAATATGTGACAGTTAAAATGTTTCATCCATTTTAAGCATGATTAAAATAATTGGGAGGTTTTCAAACTTTCACACTATTTTCCTTAACCACTCCATTGACAAATCTGCTGCTAAATTTGATTTTTCAACTCTCATAACCAATACAAATTTCAAAATTACAGATATGAAAATGCTAAACTACTTGTACAGTTAAGTTATATTTTATATACATAAAACATACATAGTTTTACAATACAGTACTACTGTACATGTATGGGTGGGTGGGTGGGTTAGTACCACTGTACGTGTATGGGTAGACGGGTGGGTCAGTACCACTGTACGTGTATGGGTGGGCGGGTGGGTTAGTACCACTGTACGTGTATGGGTGGGCGGGTGGGTTAGTACCACTGTACGTGTATGGGTGGGTGGGTTAGTACCACTGTACATGTATGGGTGGTTGGGTATGTTAGTACCACTGTACGTGTATGGGTGGATAGGTGGGCAGTACCACTGTACGTGTATGGGTTGGGCGGGTGGGTCAATACCACTGTACATGTATGGGTTGGGCGGGTGGGTCAATAACACTTTACGTGTATGGGTTGGGCGGGTGGGTCAATACCCACTGTACCTGCATGAGTTGGGCGGGTGGGTCAATGACACTGTACGTGTATGGTTGGGCGGGTGGGTCAATAACACTGTACATGTGTGGGTGGGCGGGTGGGTCAGTAATATTGTACGTGTATGGATGGGCGGATGGGTCAGTACTATTGTACGTGTGTGGGTGGGCGGGTGGGTCAGTAGTATTGTACATGTGTGGGTGGACGGGTAGGTCAGTAATATTGAACGTGTAGGGGCGGGCGGGTGGGTCAGTACCAC
This sequence comes from Stictocephala bisonia, assembly GCA_035578905.1. Lineage (NCBI taxonomy): Eukaryota > Metazoa > Arthropoda > Insecta > Hemiptera > Membracidae > Stictocephala > Stictocephala bisonia. Next base: position 9,504 of record JAQJVL010008438.1, read on the forward strand.
TGTACGTGTATGGTACACTTTGTTTAAGTGTATGTACCATTTTAAAAGGTCCAATATATTTAAGTATAACAATGTTGGTACAGTGGTACTTATCCGTTGTCTTGTTACAGTGGTTATAAATTGGGTTGGCCCACTGTGGTATTCCTTATCCACCAGGAATACCACTGTACATGTATGGGCGGGCGGGTGGGTCAATACCACTGTACGTGTATGGGTGTGTGGGTGGGTCAATACCAATGTACGTGTATGGGTGGGCGGGAGGGTCAATTGTTCATTTGTTTTGTGAGTTAAGTACTCTTCATGTATTCTTCGGCTCCGACCAGGTATTGTAGTTGCACTACATCATTGCTTTGAATATAGATAGCAACTATCAGTTCAGAATTTTACCATGTGAATTTTGAAAATATATTTGATACTTTAATTAATTATCCATTGAGATTGAAATTAATATCGTTAAAAGTATTGGTATTAAAAACAAATTTTCTCCACTGTTAGTTCTCTTATATTTTATTGTTTCAGTAGGCCTAAATGTACAAAAATAACTGTCAATTATATATTTATATATTTTTTCTTCGTTATTATGTAGGTGGATCATTAATTTATAGCTGATACATATCTCATTTTAGATAAACATTAGATATATATAAAAAGTATTTTATATATATAATTTTTGGTTTTATAGATTATAGTTTACAAAAAGTCAGTAAATCTGAGTTTTTGTCAAAAACGTATGACTTGTTGAAATATTTCCTCTCTTTGAAGCATGATTAAAATTCAAATTTTGATATTTCACCTGCAAATATTTAAAATTGCAGTTTTAAAAATGCAAACTTATACGTGCATTTTTAAAATAATAAATAAAAATGAGAAGAAATAAAAATGTAAAAACAAAAATGGAAGTACTATGGTTACTGACAACTGATTTGCAAAGAGACATAAGTGCACAAATAGTAGTTGACAGCTGTGCCAGATAACGAAAATGGCTTGGAAAGGGAAAGGAATATAGGATCTAGCTCCGCCTGTAGTCTGCCAGGACAATTATCTTTGCCTCCTCGATGCCTGTCGAATTAAGCTATTGAAATACATGTCTCTTGAATACAGAAATAGAATTACAATCAAATAGATTAGTATTGAGATACTTTTTTATGAAATGTCTATATAGTTGATATGACAGTTAGTGCTGCCACACCTATTGTTGTGCATAGCGAGTATTACAAGAATGGGGGTAATATCAGTAAAAACACAGTAAAAATGTTTAAAATTTATACAAGAGCATTTTTTATGAAGAGCTGGTGAATAGTGAGAAATGATGTTTCCTGAAATAGAGTGTCAGTACGGTATCATTTGCATTTGTTAAAACTGGATTTCCGAGCTCTTCCCCATGCAATAATTCCAAACGTCAACAAGGATTGAACATATGCAGAAAATGCCATTCTAAATTATTTTTAGAATGCTTCCTTTTACAATGTTTCACAAACTACAGTTTCCCTAAAAACTCGGTAAAGTTTTTTGTCAAAAACATGTGATTTTTTTAAATATATTCTCCCATTTAGTCATGATCATAGGAAGCAAGAAACTTTATGCTTCACCTTTCAAAATGACAGATATGAAAATGCACAACTCTTGTGTAGCTACCCTTAATCAACTGGGGGTATTTAGGGGCAACAATGTACTGATTTTTGCAATGAAATAGGAAATGCAAGCCATGTAAAATATTTAGGGGTAATATTAGATGAAGAAGTTAGTTTTAAAAGACACATCTCAGTACTAAAAGGTAAATTGAACAATACAATAAGGTATTTTTATTTTCTTAGAGATTTGTGCAATGAACAAATTTTAAGAATGCTGTATTTTTCATTAGTTCAAAGCAGGATAGAATATGGAATATCTTTTTGGTGTGGCACTTATAGTTCAAATGTTGATCCAATATATATATACAGCAAAAACATTTTATAAGATTAATTTTAAAAAAGTCTTCAAGAAGTCCATCTCGTCCTTTATTTTTGCAATTAAAACTACTCCCATTGAAGAACTTGTTTATATATAATGTTATTAAACTGTTTTATAGCAGAAGTAGTAATAACTACAATAATAATCAAATCTTATTTTAAAAAAAGGCTGAGAAAATATAATGAAGTCTATGTACCAAAGCCAAACTTCACTTTTTTCACTAAAACTTTTAATTTTGTGGCACCCAGGCTTTATAATAAAATGCCTGATCATATAAAAATTACTATAAATAAAAACATTTTTTTGAAAAGACTAAAAACTTGACTGATACATATAGAAAATGTTGATAGTTTATTGGAAATTGAAGCATAAGGTGCAAAATGAAGAAAAATATATTTATTTTAGTGTATGCATGTTTGTATGAGTGCATACTTAGAATGTCTGTATGGTTGTATACATGGTATTTAATAAATGTAGGATTTTGTCTTGCAAAAGCTAGTTATTTCTATGAATGCACTTATGTTTAATTATGTACATATTGTAAAAATAATGTTAAATATTAAGCACTGATTAATCTGTAAATTCTGTTTAGTTTGTTTTTTTCTGATCGCTGATTTATGTTTTAAGAATTATATATGCACGCACCTCAAATCTGGCATAGCCTTTGAGGTCGTAAATTTTCTCATTTTTGCATTGTGTATTTGTTTTGTTTTATGGATGTGCATTTTCTTGATGATGGCATTGTTCTTTTATAGTATTAGTGGTCAGTCCTGGTGTTGTAGTGAAAATAGTGTGGTGTATTTGCAATTAAGGGATATGAACATTATTTATTTATTTTGTTATTGGGTACGTCTATGAAATAATTTGTAGTATAGAACGAGAGTATTAATGTAAATTTGAGAAAATAAATATTCTTATTCTTATACTGTTGGAAACATCCATGATCTAGTATAGCCACTGTGATCAAATTGGATCATCACCTGTGATCAAGTTAGGTAGCCCCATAATAAAAAGAGCCAGCTATTAAAATTTGTCAAATTACCTACAATAGAAACAAATATACAATAGTTCCTTTACTTTAGTCATTACTGATAATAGACTTACGAACAGAACTCTAGGAGAAGTAAAAAAAGGCTGTATTATAAATATACTTCACCCTTACCAGTTTTCAATAAATAATTAAGATCCCAAAGAAATATTTTACTTCCAGACAAAATTAATAAATTGCAGAGGAGGTTAAAAAAATAGTAATTGATTGTAGCAAAATGCAGTAATGCAAGATAAGTTATTAATACCCATAGTTATAAAATCTTGTATATAAAGCAGGTTTGGCTATGTAATCAGTAATGACAGTGTTGATAAAGACCACTATCAGGTTAGAAAGAGGGAAACATATGCTACATACATAGTGATAAACCTTTCAGACAGGTTCCATTAGAGCAGGGCTACTCACTACGTGACCTTCGGGCTGCATGCGGCCCTTAAATATGTGTTACAACTGCAATAATTTATTAAAGTGACAAACACTTTAGTATTTTTATAAGCCACAAGAATGCTCAGAATGCTAGTTTTTGTTTTAATGCACTAAATACTAAATTAGTAGCAGAGAGACAGACAAAATGAAAGATAGAAAACACAAGGAAAAAACTGTGTATATGTACTTGCGGCCCTTAGATTATTTTGAGAAAAGTAATAAGGCCCGTCATGAAATCTTATTGAAGAACCTTGCATTAGCAAGACTCATCAACTGTTATTTAATTATTTTATTTATTGATTCATTCTTAGGATGCTGATCGTCAAGATAGGGCGAATATGGATTTCAAATTAGTGTAGATGAGTGAAAGTAGTAATTGTTACAAACTAAGGCCAGCTATTCCTTAGAAAGAGTCATTATTAATAGCCCAATGACAAATGAACAGGCTATGGTTATCAGTTGATCCATTTCAACATTTGTTATGACTCTAGTAAGGATCGAACTGAGAGACTTATGAAGCTGGGCTTTAACTAACTTTCTTACCGACCAATTCTTAAATTAGTTGTCAAAAGGGGGCATTGTTTTCTGTAACCCGAATCTAAATTGCTTTGCAGTTTTATTTTTAATACAAAAGTTATCAGTATTTTTCAGAAAACATATTTTAACATATTTTCCTCCCAATATTTCCCCACAACTCTATAATTGAAACTTAATTTTAAACTATATGTGCCAACCCTGTGCTTATTTTACCCCAACCTTCGGTTTCAATCTGTGACAAATATTAGTAGGAGAGCCGAGTATAGTAAAATCATAACATATGTAAATTTATTTACAGTAGCTCACTCACTGCACTTGTACTGAAGTTATCTATTTATTCATATGATATTGGCCTATTTCAAAATTTAAAAAATCGATGCCGTACAGATAGATAGTAAGCTCGAATCAGCTGACTGCACGCTTATCCAGTTCAAGGTCAAACAAACCCGTTTCACACTCCTTGCTGTTTGCAGGCTTCACTCTTTTAATATAAAATACTTTCTTAACGAATTTACACTTGTTTTATCCTTTTTAGAAACTAATGCCATAGTAACCGGTGATATGAATGTTGATATTTTAGATTAATCTAAGAACTCTGAAAAAGATAACTTTTTATTACTTTTCAGTAATAATGGTTTTGTTTCTCTTATTAATAAACCGACCAGAGTGAATTAAAATCGCAAAACATGTTTAGATCTATAAAACATTTTCGTGAGATAAATATTTAAATACTTTTAAAATGGAATATTGATATGTTAAATCATTGGAACATATGGTTAATGTATCTCAAACTAAAATTCTGAATTTTGATTTATTTGGCTATTCCTTTGAACATATTTTTCAATATCACTTAGTTTCACGTTTAGACATTAACCAATTTAATTGTGAAATAATCGAGCAAGTGGGTGAAATAAAATATTTGGGTATTTGGCTGGATATATACCGTATGGTTTCTTGTCAGCTACCATTTGTTAATTAATTATAAAGCTGCAATGTATATTTGTATAAATATCCAAAAGTTATGATTATATATTCATTGATTATAAAATGTAAAGTGATCTCCTGTCACAAAGCTAAGTCCAATTCTTTTTGGACATAACACTTTAATTCTTTTCGGCTAATGATTAGAACGGATGAATTCAACCATCTTATTTATTTCTGTGCTCTATTTAGTCAGTTCTTAGTAGACATTTTTCCTGAAATCGAAACTGAGAGGTTGAATTTATCCGTCACAACCAGTCAAACTAATGGCACACAGCTACATTCATTTGAAAGATGCAGTTGGAAGACAGTTAGAATGCAATCCTAAGTGGAATGACATTCTAGAAAATTTGCTGCCAGGACAGAAGCTACACGAATGTCATATGACTTGATAGCTAGAGTCTTTCACTTAAAAGTCAAAAAGTTTATGTCAATTCTAACCAAGGGATGTTTGTTTGGAGAGGTTAAGTGTTTCATGTACTCTGTTGAAAGGCAGAAGAGAGCTTTGACACATATTCACATCTTATTGTGGCTTGAACATAGACTCTCTCCAAACGACATTGACAAAGTTATCCTTGCGGAGTTTCCTGATCCTGACGATGACCCACTTCTTTATTTATAGTGAAGAAAAACATGATTCATGGTCCATGTAGGAATTTCAACCAGAAGTCACTATGTATGAAAGAGGGTTCTTACAGTAAAAGGTACCCACGGCCACTACTCAAGGAAACTCAAACAGGCTAGATGGTTATCCACAATATCGCCGCCTACCAGTTGCTGACGGAGGGTTCAAAGCAGAGATTAATGGTACTATAATAGACAACCGTTGGGTAGTTCCATACAACCCTATTCTGCTACGTATATCCAATAGCCAGATCAATGTTGAGGTTTGCAGTTCGGTTAAATCCATCAAGTATGTTTGCAAATACATAAACAAAGTAAGTGACCAGGCTGCACTCACTCTAACAAATGAGCGCGATGAAATGTCCCTGTACGAAAGTGGGAGATACATTAGCAGTTCAGAGGCTGTATGGAAAATATTTGGATTTCCCCTGTACATGAACGCTATCCAACCATCGTTCATTTTGTAGTACATCTGGAAAACATTCAACATATCAATTTCAATGCTGAAAACATTGCAGACAAAATCTCAAATCCTCCTACTACTACCCTATTAGCCGTCTTCACTCTTTGCTAAACAGATGAATTGTCTAAAATTCGTATTTTGTTTGGACAAACGGTAAATTCGTCTGGAGCAAGTATCAGATCCAGCAAAACTGTGTGAATCATTCAAACATGATCTCAATGAAGACATCATACACAGACTTCAAAGAGACTTTCCAGATAACAGGCAAGTATGCCAAGACGTCTATATTCAATTTCTGATCATTATTGAAGATGCAATATTGATATTTGTAGGTCAAAGATTACCACAGCTTGGTCTACCTATGCTTAATAGGATTCGTCAGATCCTAGAGAATCCTGAATACTTATGAGAAATGAGTTATGACACTACCGCACTTGAAAATACGTTGAAAATAACGAACAAAATTCAACAAAGGACAGGCAGGCTGTCTATTCAATTCAATTCAATATTTCTTTATTTATGTAAATGTACACAGCAGGGTGTCTACCAGTGGGCTGATAAAAAAATCGGGGACTTTTTGGTGACTTTTGGTGACCAATTTTCTGAAATTCGGTGACTTAACAAATTTTAGGTGGTTTCAACGTTCAGACATTTGATACGGACATATGATATATTTTGCTTCCTCTGCATGTAATTAAGTAAAATATTTACAAATATTTATTGAATAATAATAACATTAAGAAACAAAACACTTAAAAATGCATAGTATAAACAGTAAAATAAACCATGTATTGGAACTTTGTCTTAAAAATATGAGTTTTCAACTTTTTTCCAAAATAAACAAGTTTGGTAAATTCCCAAAATAAATTTTTTACAATCAAGCTTGAAAGTCTGGACATGAACTTCTTCAATATTTCTAAGAGCAGATCTTGCACCAAAGCCAATATCAATGTTATCCAGAGTTTGAAAATTTTCAAACTTGTCTAGATCTATTTGTTTTAATTTATAAGCTGTGGTGGCCGTTGCAATAACTTTATTTTTGATTATTTTACTGGCCAGGCCTCTCATTAGAGAAATCATTCCTTTGAAAATATGTCAAAAATACTTCTAACTCCTCTGCAATCATGGCTGAGAAATGAAGTTTAGCCTCCAGAGTTTTGTCATCATGCAAGAAGACTTAACTATGTTAAAGTTTTTTGTTGCAGGGGGTTCAACAATGGTGTTACAATATTGCTTTAAAGAAGGAAGAATGTCTAAGCACCTTCTTATAACACTGGAGTTTTCTGTCCATCTCACTGCACAGAATTTTTTTGGAAAAACCTTAGGCCCAGGCACCTTCTGAAAGTGTAGTTTTTAAAACGCCTATACAAAGCCCTCAAAAACTGGTTTAATTTCCAGCCAACTTTACTATGTGCAGTTTTGTAAGCATTGTTAACGATGTGCAGTGAACAAGTGCCAACATCTATAATCTCCATATTATTAACAAGGGACTCTTTCATGTGAGTTTTCAGGTCAAAAATAAGCTTAAGATTGACATTAGGTCCGTCAGTAGACAACAAGGGACTCTTTCATGTGAGTTTTCAGGTCAAAAATAAGCTTAAGATTGACGTTAGGTCCGTCAGTAGACAGCTGAGTTAACTTATTCAGTGGCAAGTTGAATTCCCCTAAAGTAGTAGTCAATTTATATCAACAGCAGAAGACCTTTCTAAAAATGTTGAAGTCAGGTACCTTGTGCTAACCATGTTTTTTTTTCTGAACACCAATAATTTATCATAATGTCCATCTGCTGCTTTTGGCAAATGTCATTTTTAAAAGCTTTCATCAATAGAAAGTGCAAAAAACTAACTCCTTTTGGCTTCTGTTGCTACGATATTATAAAAATAGGGACCTAGCCCATAAGTGACACTATAGGCTATCTTTGTGCATCTGAAATTTTTGAGCTATTGCACTGTCAGGGAACATGATAGGAAATAATACACTTGCCGCTTCACCAGAATGTGAAGAAGTGTTTGTCAAAGTACACTGACATGCCCATAAAATTTCAGCTTTAGTGACACTGTCAGACATAAGAAAACTAGTCAGGACTGGAGTAGGGCTATTTTTTTTTTTCAGCCAAAGACGAAAAATCTGATTGTTGGCTAACCTCAATTAATGAAGTTTTTGAAGTACAAGGCAGTGTTAAAATTGCTTCATTACTTCCTTGCTGGCTTAAGGAACTATCTACAGTACTACTGGCTGCAGTACTGGAACTACAAATGTTAGGCCTAAAGGTAATTCTTTTATGAATATTGTTTCTTGCCACCTCTGAAAATACGGTTTCATGTTAAAAAAGTGGTGAAAAATGAGTTTATATCTCTTGAGGAGTTTGATTTCATCCGCGGAAAACTCGTTTTTTACCGAAAAATCGAAAAACAAGTTTTTTATCTAATAATGAAAACCCAACTTTTTTAAAAATCGTTATTTTTCGATAATGTTTTTTCCATTTCTCATATTTTTTATGCTGAACACAAATATATAACTGGTTTTGTAGTAAAATTATTTTTTTCAGCTCGAAAAATGCACTTTTTACGACATAACCAAACATAACCTAACTTATCCTAATTGTCTATTTTCTCAACAAAAATTCGTAATTTGCGTTAAATTCCAGCGTTTGGCCTCCGTGACTGCCTGCCGGCCGTCACTCTGGCGGGAATATAGGTGAATTTGGTTTTTGTGATAAATAGTTGTTGTATATAATGATCGCGTAATGGCCGCTAATCGCGATCTGCCGCGATAGTAGTTTTTCCGTTATTTCTCGAGAAATATTTGAAATAGACCAAAATAGTTTTCAAATTTGTATTCAGCGCAATAAAACACATCAAACTAAAAAAAAAAAGATGATTAAAATACCATTTAAATTAACGGAAATATGACAAAAATACTAAGTTCTGACATTGGTTTTTTCGAATTTTTCGGTAAAATACGTTATTTTCGCGGAATGAAAATCATATCTCGTGAAAATACAGCCAATTCTAGACCCATTTCAAGACACTTGCTTTATTCAAGCTATAGTCGGTCCGGTCACGATTCACTAGTTGAATACCGGTATGGTCTGAGAGGTTGGACCTCTCACGAAACGAACCAACTTGGAACAAGGAAAAGAATGGCAAACAAAACAAACTCACGAAAACAGGTGTTTGAAAGTACGGCGCATAGCGAATAGTAGAACACATTTCCGAGTCTCTGCGCATGCGCTCGTGACGAAATTACGTTGCCAAGACAACAGCCAATCGCGTCGAACTTTCTTATGCATTTCTCCATTCCATCTAAAAACATTCTTATTTCTTCCATGTGCACTGCCTTCCTTATGTTTTCTGTGTTCTACTCTACACAATATTACGCTCAACGTATACAAGCATCGATGTATCACTGTTGACGTTGACGAACGATCAACTGAATCAAAACGTTTGAAAAACCATCATTGAGCGAAAAAAAATCAAAATAATGATAGAAAAAGTTGTCCATAATTCGGTGACCTACGAATAAAAATTCGTGACTTTTGGTGACTTCCGTGACCCTTCATACAAATACGGGACTTTTCGGGGACTTCCGTGACTTCCGTGACCGGTAGACACCCTGACACAGGTACAACAAATAGCGTCATTTTATATATTATCAAAATTTGTTCTAAAACTAATAACATAAAATCATTGGCCCTCCTTAATTCTTTATTACAGTAGAGGACTACCTCTAACTTTGTAAGTATTCATCTATAGAATACAAGGCTAACCGTATCAAATGTTCTTTTGCTCTAGCTTTAAATTTATGAAAGTTACTTTCTATTATGATATGCTTTGGTAATATGTGCAAAAACTTTCTTCCTATAAACTTAGTATTTTTTTTCAAATTCCAATTTATGTGTTTCAACGTGTCTACTTATTCTAGTGTTATAAATATGGTTATTTGACATTGGAAAAAAGTTCTGTTTTACATAAGCTGTAGTTTCTAGAATAAAAAGACCATATACTGTCAGTATTCCCAAGTCAGCAAAGATATGTTTAACTGAGTCCTCTTTTTTTAACTTGCACATAATTCTTAAAGCTTTTTTTTTGTTGGACTAAAATTTTATCTAAGTTTCTCTTTTTTGTAGCTCCATATATACTTATTCCGTAAGTTAGATGTGCATGAACTAAGGCAAAATAAATTGTTTTTAAAGTGTGTAGATTACAGCACTTTGCCATTGCCT
>JAQJVL010008439.1:0-19760 GCA_035578905.1 Stictocephala bisonia
GATATGCAAGTAATCCGTAACAATGTCAATCTACTTTGCGTGTTCAATCAGAATAAGCACTACAGCAAGCGAATATATGAGGACTTTGTCGGCTCAGATATGTCGTACATCCAATGTGAATCTATGTGCAAGAAATGTTGTAGTCAACCACACGGCTTTCTATCTATTGACATGAACAAAAAAGTACAATCGGGAAAGTACAAATGTATGTTAAATGAAAAACTTATACCCAAGCCAGTTGCAAGATAAAAATCTAACAAACTGTATTTAAATAAGTATAGCACTATGGCTACTGTATTGGAAGCAAAACGTCTTGAAGAGCTACAGCGAGAACTTATACGCAAATTCAGAGCCGCTGAGAAAGAGGAGCGGTCATCTGGCTCTCGACCATCAATAGAGCACCACCCTTCAGAAAAACCACCCAACATTTTGACTCCGCTTCCTAAGGAGTCTGAGCCTCTAATGGTGGTAAAAGCCAAACAGTTGGAGGAACTGAACGATAATTTGAAGAATAAATTTTCCAGTGTATACGTGCAAGAAATGCAGGAGATGCGCGAAAGGCAGAAAAAGTATGAGCCCATAACGAATGCAATCATAAAACAAAAAGAGAAAGATGCAGTCAACGAGGCTAAAGAAATGGAAGAACGTAAAAGACTACGTATGCGACAACTCATGCGAATACCATTAACGAGATCTCGTACACCAGAAGGACGAAGCCCGTTGACTGAGCGTTCTGACATAGATACTCAGAATAACGACATAGATACTTCACAAGAATTGAATCAATCGTTTAAACAACTGATGGATACAAAGAAAATTAGACTGGGATTGACTGCATCAAGTTATTTACCTAAAGCCCGAGATGCTCAGTTCGGTATTTGGTACGATGACAATGCTAATCAAGCTAAAATTGGATCCGAGCCGATCACGTTTAATTACGACGATATCATTCTAATAAAAGATCAAAAAACTTACAAAGGCACGGATGGTCTTTGGAGTCTTTTGACGAAGAACGATTACATTAGTGATGACAACTATACGCCTGACGATTGGAATGCATACAAAGATATATTCCTCAGAACAAATTCCATATTTCAGAAAAACGATCCTCTTTCAAATCGACCGAAAGCGAGTCAGGGTCGTAAATGGAAACGCATGATCAAACGAATTTGGGAAGAAAATATAAAGACTGACAATAATGATGAAATGACTGGGTCTGGGTTGGCAGTCTACAGCAGTAGGCCGGTAGAATACAAATACATCAGCAATCTCAATGAACTGGTAAAACGATTGAATTACATTTACGCTCAAAAAATGGCCGGCAACAACAATTTTCATAACGAGAAACTATCTCTCGTCAAATTCATATACGACAGAATGGAAGAGTTAGTGCAGACTCCTCTGACCACCCTGAACATTTGTCATATTTTGGAGTGGAAGAGTGAAGAAACGACGAGGACGACGAGAGAAGATAAACGTCACCTGAACGACACGTAAACGAAACCTAAACGATACGTAAACGAAACCTAAACGACACGTAAACGTCACCTGAACGATACTTGAACGTTACATGAACGATACGCGAACGTTAAGGGAAGACTTTTTGGAGTATTGTGGAAGATGTGAAATTATTGTATTAAGGTGATGAGGGAAGACGACGGATTAGATGAGAGGATGAGGGAAGATGAACGTCACCTGAACGATACGTAAACGAAACCTAAACGACACGTCAACGTCACCTGAACGATACTTGAACGTTACATAAACGATACGCGAACGTTAAGGGAAGACTTTTTGAAGTATTGTGGAAGATGTGAAATTATTGTATTAAGGTGATGAGGGAAGACGACGGATGAGATGAGAGGACGAGGGAAGATGACAGCAAGGTGACGGAGCAGCCGCATCCACCACCGAAATCTCACGCAAACAACCGCGCGAATGTTATCGTGTCAAACAACCCAGCGGGGAATGGGTGCACCGATCGAATCACTTATAATGTTCCACAAACACCGCACCGCCGGGACTATCTACACAGCGCTCCGCGAAACGATGCCACTGCAGAAATCTCGACCGGCGTTCTGGCCGGATTCACCGCGCGACACTCGAACCCATTCACCGCGCACCAAAACTAAAACACAACTTTCAATTCACGCCTAGCACTGCGCCAGGAACGGCAAACACAAAATTATCAACCATGAAACATTATCAATCCGAGCAAACTGTGAAATTATCAATCTAAGCACATCAAAGCATTATCAATCTAAATTTTAGGGTGGATAATACTGGGCCAGGAATGGCAAATCCCTACTACTCCCATGTCTTTGGAAGCCGTATAATATCATTAAGAGTATTTCTTCTTTTATATATTTCAATAGCTTCCATTACGATTATCGGGTAGTAATGTGGGACGTTGGCAAGGAATTTAGTGTTGTAAAATGAAATTGCATGATTACTTTTTGTGCTATGTTCAGCAACTGCAAACTTTTCGGTATCTTCATTCTTAGTATGCCTTGCATGCTCCTTAATCCTTGTGAAAATTAACTTCTTGTTTTCCCTTATGTAGACTGACCTGCAACTACAAGGTATTTCATATACTCCAGGCATAGCTAATGGATTTTTATCTTTGGCTTCAGAAAATTCTTCAATTTATTTGGTGGCTTATAAATGGTTTTTATATTTTCTTTATTTAATAACCTGCTTTTCCCGTTGTTGCCTTTATGTAAGGTAGACATGCCTTTTTGTGGTATCCTTATCTTGTCTTGTATCTAGTCTATTTTCTTGTTCTTTCCTCTTCAGCTGTTTTCCAATAGTATTATTGATATCTCTAATTGAATATCCATTCTGCCTTAATTCTGAATGTAATAATTGTCTTTCATTCTTCCAATTATTTAGGTCCGAAATGTAAATGGCTCGATTAACTAAAGTGTTTAAGACTGCATTCTTCTGTGCCGGATGACGATGGGAAGCAGCATTTAAATATCTATTGGTATGTGTAGATTTCAGGTATACAGAGTGACTTATTCGTCCATCTCTTCTTCTCACAGTTAAAACGTCAAGGAAAGGCAGACTTCCCTTATTCTCGATTTTCATTGTGAACGTGACATTAGAGTGAATAGAATTAATATGGTGCAGAAAATCATCAAATCTCTCTCTACCATGTGGCCACATAGCCCAAACATAATCTTTTACTAAGATTAACAATTATTAAAATGAAAATTTTTGAAGTTATACTTCTTTGCGCCCGTTAGACACTTTGGGATGGGATGTTGGTCGAGAAACCGCGTCACGCTGAAAAGTAAGAACAAATTTTTAAGAACTATCGATTAATCGATTGTTAATCGAAGAAATTTAATCGAAGAAATTACTGATAATGATAATATAGGTGTATAATATAATAATGAAGTCACGTATAATATATTGAAGATAAATATATTGAATAATATTGAAAAATGTCTTATATTTCATTTATATATCCTGTCTGTTTGTGTGCGTGAGTGGGTGTATGAGAATGGCCAAAGAAGTATAACTTCCACCGTGTGGTCCGACGCACACCCAATTTTTTTTTCATTTTAATAATTTTTGACGGTGAATAAAATAATATTTTACTTATTAATAATCTTTTACCTATCATTACAATCAAATTCATTTTCTTATCGTAATTTTTTTTATGCTTTGTTGATGGAATTTATACATAATTGAAAAAACCTGATAAATCATCATAAACCTAAAAATAAAATAAAAAAAATATATATCAGATATCAATTAATTAACGATCCACATAAATAATGAAGAAGAAGAATAAATATGCTCGACAATATCTTTGTACATTTAGGCGTACATAAACAAAAAAAATTAAGATAACTAAGATAAAAAACGTTAAATAGAATATAAAACAACGACAACATAACCAAATTGTACAACAAGATTAACAAAGCTTAACAATAAGTATAAAAACATACAAATGGTTTGTCATATTTTTAAGGTAGAAGAAACAGATAAGCTGATAGCTCCATGTTTTTCAAATATAAACCTTTAACAGACATTCCGGATAGTACTAGTAAATATGCTGAGCAATGTTAGATAAGGGTAGCTTTTGTTCCATAGGGCAGAACCAGGCTGGTAGGGGTCAGTGGATTAAGCCCCCGCCAAAGCTCCGTCAGTCGTTCCCATACTCTTCTCTCTATAGTGTGGAGGTTTTTCTCAAGTTCAAACAATTATTTGTCCATGACACTTTCTTTATTGTTTTTATTTCAAATGACAGTGGGAAAATGTGTTTACTGATATTTACGTTGTTTTGATTTATATAACCTAATTTACAAACATTGTTATTACAAAATATAAACACATTGATTTGATGAAAACGGTTCAAAAGAAAATTGATATTTCATATTTAGCTAGCGAAACAGTGATAAAAGTGTATAACTTGTGTCTACTTGTGTGTTTTTTTACTACCTCTCTTATGAAATGTAAGCTATCTAAAAAATAAAGCACTTACGAAAATATTTTAAACTTGCTTTGCAAAGTTTGTAAATCTATAGGTAAAGAATTAAATAAACGTGGTATTCTTCATTCGTTTATTGCACCTTTTCCATAGCTACTTAAATGTCTCTGAACTACGAATTGCCTATACCTAAGATTTTATTCTACATTAGGAATAATTCCTATTTTCAGAATTCTTTTAAGAATATTCTTAAGAGGAGAGAGTACAGTAAATTTCAAGAGCGAGATAATAAATAGATATTTACTCCACAGTAGAAAACACTCTGAATTAAGCTAAAATAAATAAATATTCTAGTGCTTATAGGAAAACATTCAATATTTTTTTGGCATTTGAATAATGCAACTCTACGAAAGTTTACTAACCATTTAGAGTGTGTAGTAAAATTCATATCTACATCTAAATGAACCCCCAAATGTGTAATAAAATTAACAAAAAGTAATGTATTACAATTGCATTGACTTTAGTCTTTAAAACATTTATAAATGTGACATATTAATCTGCTATTTCCCAATCCTTGGATTTCTGAAAATTATTGATTTTATTTTTCTACCATTTAATCTATTTAAATTATTAAAGAAATATTAGTTGACAAATTAAGTTTACGTTGCATGAGAATGATCGATTCGTTAACAATTTTATGAACTAAAAACAATATATTATCGTCTCCATATTTTAGTATTTTATTGTTTAGTTTTAAGCAAGCTTAATCATTAATTTTAATATTAAATAGTGTAGGAGACAAAACACTTCCTTGTATCAACCCAGTATCTTGTTTGGTACAGTCACTCACAAAAGGCCCAATAGAAGTGCAAATCTTTCTGTATTTCAAGTATTTACTGTAAAACCTCTTCATTATGCAACCTATTCCAATATCAGATATTTTTCTAGTTATGATATCATAATTTACCAAGTCAAATGCCATTGTAAGGTCTGTTGTTACTGCTATGACAAACTGTAATGATAATAATAATAATTAAAGATGGGTCGTTAATGCCAATTTTATGTACACTCGACTTATTATAGTCTCCCATCTGCCTTACGTATATAAGACTTAATGTTTTGGTAATGATATACACTGCCTTAAAGGATTAAAGGACTTAATTAATCCTAGAACAGGAGAACATTCTGGGCCCATCCTGTGTACAAAGCCAAACAAACTAAACTAGCTTTCCCTACGTATCCACACACGTTTAGATTACTGAATTATATAAATGCTTATTTAATTTATTATTTGATGTAGCATAATCATTTATAAATATAGGGACAGTAATGATTACAAAAATATTAATTTAAATATATGTTGCAAATATCTGTAGTATTTATTTATATGTGTGTCTGAATTTTATTTATATTTGATTATATTTCAAGTATTAAATTTAGGAATTTAGAAAATTTAGAAATATTGATTAAATTTTGAAATTCAACCAAATGTAGTGTTTATTAAAAAATAATTTTATTATAATGTAGTTGTAAATTTATTAAAATAACTAAAACCAGAAGAACATTATCTGAAATATACTTGCTTGTGTTGAACAAAAATTTAACAAATTTTGACAGTAAAAGTAATAATAGCAAACTAATTTAATACAGTTTTTTATTTCACATTTGCCATAAAATATTTGAATTACTACTCTTATAAATTCATAATTTGAAGATATATGAAAGGAAACTATTTCTGAGTTTTATTTGGAATTATTTTAATGCTGAAATTGTCATCACTTTTAATCCAATTTTGTCTGTGTAGTTAAAATCATGAAAAAAATAATTCAGGTGAAAAACAACTATTTTTGTATTTTCTCTGAGATTTTATAAATAAATATAAAAATTCACAATATTTATTAGATTTTAATTTTAGATGTGGTAATGACTATGTTTCAATTAGGTAAGAACTGAGTTAACTCTATATACATATGCTAAATGTATTACATTAACACAAATATATTTGAAATAACAAACATCACTTACTCATGTAAATTGTATTATAACTATAAAACATAGAACGCATTTTCGTTGGCCAGATGTTTTTTAGGGGTTAAAAAGAAAAAAAGTTTTACCTTTACATAAATCTATTTAATCAACGCTTTACACGACTTTGCACTTTGTAAATTTATAACTGTTTTTGTAATAAGTGGAGTTTGTTTTACTAGATTAAGTAATATGCCTACAGTTAGTGGTTACCTGGACTTACGAGATGTTACTCATCTAAAATATTGTGTCATTCATCTTAAATGATTACATTACTTTCAGTTTGGTTGATGGTTAATTATATTAAATATAGAAGAATTGTTCTTTATTATCATTTGATAATTTTGATCAATAGTTATGTAGTTTGATGCAGAAGGCGTCCTGCATAGTTAGACATAGTCGTTTGTTTCTTAAAACAATTGAATCGTTTGAAATCCGCAACAAATTTACCAATTATATACATCTATATTGAATTCTTGTTCGAACTCGAAAATTATGTTTTCAGTAATGTAATAAATCTGCCAAAATGTAATAACTATCACCAACATTGCCGAGCCTCTAGAACACGCTGAACGTCTAAAGGATCAGACTTGACTTAATCTCCAAAAATCAGGGCGTTTTTGGCAAGTATAATAGTAATTATCTTTTGTTTACTATAAAACTAAGAAAAAATCATTTATAATAATAATAAAATATAGGAAATGGTGCTTTCAGGCAATATAATAGATATATTTTATGTCTGTTTAGCCATAACTTGTTGATTACATATGCCAATCTGTTCAAAGTTTCGTATATGTTTATTTGTTGAAGTTAAAAAACTATCAATGAAGAAAGGAAATCAAGTGAATGGCACTTAAACCAAATGTATTAACAATTTAAGCACACAATGTACAAACATTATGGTAATCGATTTCAGTAAACCATATTTACCTTCATAAGACCAGATAAAACGATAGATTTACCATCTAAGTTTCAGTAAACTGTTAGTAGAACAGTCATTATGACTGAATCTAATACTGACTTTCTACCAACACCTTTTTGTATGCTAACAACAAAGATAAGACAGATAAATTATGCTTGGGGTGGGTCAGTGAACAGCCTAAGTACAAGAGGATATCGGGAAGTCGGGAACAGCTGTTCTCTAATTACTGGCGTCTCATATTGCTCTGTAGCTGGTGCAGTCATACGTCAAATACTGGACAGTGATGAACGACTTGTTTGTATTTCGTTTGTTAACTGATACCACACAGTAATAAAACTTAGTAATATCTGAGCGATTATATTTTTAACTACATTAAATAAAACTACATTTTTAACATTGGGAAAACTACAACATTTAAACCAGTGTATTGTCTATTCCATCAATAGATTGAGTAAAATGTGAGGATTTGTAGAAATTTTGGCGTTAAATTATGAAGTTTATTGATTTATAGAATGCATTATAAAAAAAGAGAGACGAGTGACTACGTACAGGTAAAATCGATAAAGTTTCATCTATGATTACCGTAACTCACAATTGAGAGCCCTCCATCCACATTTAACCCCTGCTGCACTTCTTAGAGTCACTTAGTTAAAAGAAATATTGAATCTTTTCCGTTAATTGACCACCACTACTGTTTTTGTTTCCATTAATTCACTACCACTAGATAAATAATCTATTACTCTAAAAATTGTTCCCCAATCATTTTTACGTCCACTGTAATATTCTTTATCTGCAAAGGAATCCGATATCACTGGCCTTATCTTATCGCTTTCCAAGAACTTACACACGGAAAAGCATTCGATGGTAAGTCAATCATTGGATTTACCAGTTTGTGACCATTCTTAGTAGCTACCTAACCGTAATTGTGACATAAAAATTAGTCGTAGTGAGGTAATGGAAAAAGTAGTGGTACTGAATTAGCGGAAAAGGTCCAAGATATTTTATCTCTTTTGAGTGAAAATTCTCGCACATTTTCCATATCACAAAGATATACCATTTTACCTGGCGTCTCAATATAAATCTGACTTTAAACAAAAATCTTACTAAGAAATAAACAAGAAAATAAAAAAAAATTCGGACAATTGCTGACGTTATAAAAATATTAACGAGCGAAAAGGAAAACCAACATTTACAGATCAGAGTGCTTTATAAACCAGAACGTTAAATCTTGAATTCCCTTAAAACATTTTAATTGCTGCTTGGTCTCAACTTTATACCTCGCAGTGATTCAAAGTTGATAATTATGTATTCACATATTTAGTTTAGAAGAATATTGTCGGAATATTTCGTCAACATCCTACTGTCAGGTGTTTACAAGCAGTTTGACACGTTACGAGAGTATTATAGCTAACATCTTCTGGTCCTGCATAGAATGTTATTTTTCTCCAGGCCAAATTATATTTTTGTTTCACTAGAACATGTCCAGCAATCTCCTTAAAAAATTTCTAAAAACATAATTAGGCTAAATGTAAATAAATTGTTTATTAGTTTATATAGTTCAAAGTTTCTTATACTTATTTGTATAACCTATGAAATAAATAAACTAACTAAATACTTTCGTATACTTTGTTTTCTAATATTTAATGCGTCACAGTTTTACAAATATTTTTAGTAAATAATGTTTTCTATTTATCTTTAATTTTTTTTTACTTTCTACGCTGGTGGCATTTCGAACGTGCTATTCAAACATTGTTGAGGGACAATGGTAATAATTTAAGTGGAAAATTTAAGTTTTGAACACTTTCAGTAGTATAAATGAAACATATCACGAGGTAACATTAGTATTAGTGTATTACATAATAATTATAATTAATGTAAATGTATATAATCAATTATATACAATGTAACTCTGTTAGAGAACACACTACTAGTATTGTACTTATTCCAATTAATTGATTTTATGCTGTAGTAAAGGGATTTTAGGAAAACCTATTATTTGAATATCAGGCATTTAAACGTTACATTTCTATACGTTATTGTTATAAATGTTCTATATGTTGTTATAAAATACCCTGAAAATACGTTATAAATTATAAATGTATCAATTAAGGTTGAATCACTCCTGTAGTATACTTCAGTTCGTATATTACAAACAAATAAATAGATGAGAATGACGCCATGGATTTGGGATAAGTTTTCAAATCCTAACCCTTAAGCCTTTCACTAGTTTGTGTAATACAATAGGGGAGTTTTAATGACACTTTTTTTAATAAATGCATATAACAATCAACTATTTATAAAAATTTCTAATTTTCTAACGTTTTAAACATTTAATTAAAGTATGTCAGGAAGGATATGTGAAAAAAACACAACATATATAACGAAAAATAAATATAGTAGTGAACTTCGTGTTTATTGAAGTCGAGACCAATCGGAACATTTTGACGGAAAAGTAAACCTCGTCTCTCCTGGTTGTCCAAACAGAGCTTTACCGGACCTTTACCAACTACCCTCATATCTATACTCAATTTATTTTCAAAAATATACTACTTATAGTATTACACTTTGTTAATTAATACATTTTATCTTTATTTTAGATTTAAAATAGCATTGATATTTTTCGTAACGGAGTTAACGAATAGCAATTAGTGGGTTAATGGCATTACCATTTCATGTTACATTAATCCCTTGTATAACAAATTAACAACAAATTTACTAATTACTCTACAGAACCACATTATTACACTATAAATTCTTCTACTTTGAAAATTAATACGGAAAGGCTAATTTAAAAGTGATTAAAGTATATAATTCGTTTTTAAATGTAATTTAAAAGAAAATGGGTTATTGTATTAATTACAATTAACTATAATGATCCTTTTACAAATAAAGCATCTCTCTATTGACTCAATACTTGATGAGTGACAGGAAGTCAATAGCGGGGAAAACGCAGCACCTCTTCATAACCTTAACCCCAAATTTACATTACAATAATTTAACTGGAAAACATAAAATCAGTTTATTAATATAATATTTCTATGAGTGGGACATATACTTCTTTTGTCATTAGCAAGAAAAAAAAAACATATACTGTATAATCACTTTTTATACGAGACGATATGGAAAAACATATAGTTATCATGTATAATATATTTTTGGTATTTATATTTTTTTGCCTTTAGGTTAGAATAATTAATTTACTTTAGTGTGTTTATTAGAAACGTTCTATAAAATAAGTAATTTTTGTTCCTATAAATACTATTGAAAACAAGACAAAACAACAAGGTAAATGATTTTATAATCATAAAAAGCACAAGGCAAAAGATTATCATTCCTTCTTACATAAAATTATCTTTCAGCAGTTATCAGATAACATTATTACTATCTAAACTATCAAATTTATTCCATTTATCTAGTTAATGCTGCATTTAACAGAAAAACCCATCCTAAATATCAGCCTCTACATGACTTTTGATTGTTAAGGGTTGAGAAGTGCGTCGAAGACGTACAAGATGAACGTATTGTTTGGCCAGTCTGAACGGTCGCTTGGTTCTATTGGCTTGCCTGTCAAATATGTACAAGTTGAACGTAAAGTTTGGTACGCCTGGGTGGTCGCTAGGTTATATTGGCTCGCCTGTCAAAGACGTACAAGTTGAACGTAAAGTTGGGTCCGCCTGTGTGGTCGCTTGGCTCTATTAGCTTGCCTGTCAAAGGCGAACAAGTTAAACGTAAAGGTTAGCCCGTCTGGACGTTCGCTAAGTTCTATTGGCTTGCCCGTCAAAGACGTACAAGTTAAACGTAAAGGTTGGCCCATCTGGACGTTCGATAAATTCTATTGACTATTGCCTGTCATAGACGTACAAGTTAAACGTAAAGGTTGGCCCGTCTGAACTTTCGATAAGTTCTATTGGCTTGCCTGTCAAAGACGTACAAGTTTAACGTAAAGATTGGCCCGTCTGGACGGTCGCTTGGTTCTATTGACCTGCCTGTTAAAGACGTACAAGTTGAACGTAAATATTGGCCCGTCTGGACGGTCGCTTGGTTCTATTGACCTGTCTGTCAAAGTCGTACAAGTTGAACGTAAAGATTGGCCCGTCTGGACGTTCGCTAAGTTCCATTGGCTTGCCTGTCAAAGACGTACAAGTTGAGCGTAAAGTTTGATCCGTCTGGACGGTCGCTTGGTTCTATTGACTTGCCTGTCAAAGATGTACAAGTTGAACGTAAAGTTTGGCCCATCTGGACGGTCGCTTGGTTCTATTGGGTTGCCTGTCAAAGACGTACAAGTTGAACGTAAAGTTTGGCCCGTCTGGACGGTCTTCTGGTTCTATTGACTTGCCTGTCGAAGACGTACAAGTTAAACGTAAAGGTTAGCCCGTCTGGAGGGTCTTCTGATTCTATTGACTTGCCTGTCAAAGACGTACAAGTTGAACGTAAAGATTAGCCGTCTGAACGGTCGCTTGGTTCTATTGACCTGCCTGTCAAAGACGTACAAGTTGAACGTAAAGATTGGCCGTCTGGACGTTCACTTGGTTCTATTGACTTGCCTGTCAAAGACGTACAAGTTGAGCGTAAAGTTTGGTCCGTCTGGACGGTCGCTTGGTTCTATTGACTTGCCTGTCAAAGATGTACAAGTTGAACGTAAAGTTTGGCCCGTCTGGACGGTCTTCTGGTTCTATTGACTTGCTTGTCAAAGACGTACAAGTTGAACGTAAAGATTGGCCGTCTGGACGGTCTTCTGGTTCTATTGACTTGCTTGTCAAAGACGTACAAGTTGAACGTAAAGATTGGCCGTCTGAATGTGCGCTTGGTTCTATTGAACTGCCTGTCAAAGACGTACAAGTTGAACGTAAAGATTGGCCGTCTGGACGGTCGCTTGGTTCTATAGGCCTGCCTGTCAAAGACGTACAAGTTGAACGTAAAGATTGGCTGTCTGGACGTTCGCTTGGTTCTATTGACCTGCCTGTCAAAGACGTATAAGTTGAACGTAAAGATTGGCCGTCTGGACGGTCACTTGGTTCTGTTGACCTGCTTGTCAAAGACGTACAAGTTGAACGTAAAGGTTGGCCGTCTGGACGTTCGCTTGGTTCTATTGGCTTGTCTGGACATAGGCGAGCGGTGAAGAGGGGCTTCTTTTATGAAAACATTGGCCTTCTCAAACGGTTGTCTTGAACAAGTTTAAAATTTAAATTGATATTATTAGCTAAAAATTATTTTTCTAATATCTATTATTAATATGGTTACGCATATAGACTATTTGTTCAATCAGACGTGGAAGTGCGATCACGTACGTCAGATTAATTTCCTACACCTGTCTTAATATTATTCAAGCAGAGTTGTATTTTCCAAAAACCCTATATATGAGTCACTAGCAAATGTTTAAATATTTTTTTATATGCAATAGCCAACTTAAAGATACTAAGTTTGTTTTTATCCATTCACCAACATGATATTTTGTGAACACGTCTTGTTCGCTATTGTTACAAAAATACGTCTACTATCTAAAAGCTAAAATTTAATTTTTGAAAAATTACTTAATGACTTTTTTATTGAAGAAAATAACACGCAATATAAATGAAGGTAGCTGTGACAGCAACTATGAATGTAAGCCTTCAAACGGGCCAAGCCTTGAAGGTTCCCTATTTTCTCAATTAATTTTAAGTCTTTTACTCATTTACTTAATTATTTCATTTATGTAGATCAGACCTGTGCATTATAGGAATAAATAATTATGTATTAATGTTATTGTAGAAATGAGTTGTTATTTATTTATGTATATTAATTGAGAAAATAAATATTTATTTATTAAAAAAAAAAAAAAGTTTTCCACTTGTTTAGCATTTCGTAAACTCAATCACTAATTCATTATCCTTATGTGGGTTTTCTCTGAAACATCAGTTTACTTATCTAAATGCTTCAACCTTGTTCTTTTAATAAATGAGATTCTGTAATATATATCCACTAGGCAATGCTAGTTCTTTGTAATTAAACTATTAAATTCAAACATACAACATCATGAATAATTTTCCCTTCTATTTCAGACTGTATTCAACCTATTGGAGAAGCTAATTGTATGAAGACCTCTCCTTTTGTGACATTGTCTAGGAAATTAATCAATTTCCTATTTATGAAGACCGTTGTATCAGCACTGCCCACGGCATGTCTAATATCCTGGACGATTGTGCCATGGTTTCCTATTGCAACTTGACAAGTTGGTTTGGTACTCAAGCTTCAAGGTAGAGGGGCTAATTCAGCTATTGTATAAGTCTGCTTCTGCAGTTAGTTTACATTTTATTTAATTGGACAGTGCAAATGTATGTCAATATTGGTAGTTGAATCAATCAGGTTCATATTTAAAATAAAATATCTTTATTAAGAATTTGTTGTCTAGTACAGTTTTAAAAGTTTCAAAAATATTATTTAGTCACATTTAAAGCATCATGAAGGTCAACTGTTCTTTAGAAAAAACATTTATTACTAACCCAATAGCCAGAGCAACTAAGGGATCTACAGCTTTACGTCGAATCTAAACAACGTAGTATTGGTCAGATGTTCAGTTAATTGACAAGCCGGATAATCAGTTATCTTACACAACATCCGGACCCTGACTACCACCTAACATGGACACTCCTGATTACTATAGTAGTGTTCAAGTCGATGGAAACTATTGAGTGGACGCCATGCTGGTGTTAAGTATTCACATTGCTAATCAAATAGAACCAACGCTTCTGATTTTGTAAATAAGAACTATAACTTACCCATTTTACCTAGGCTTGCTTAAAAAAAAAAAAAAAAAAAAAAAAAAAAAGAATTTAAATAAATGCATCAGGATAATATCTTCGATATATTTAAAATGAATACAAATATTCTAATAAGGAAATAGAGAAATCCATTATTATATCTAGCACAATTCTTTATGTACATATGTAAAATGTAAATAAAATAAACAAACGAGTATATGATTTAAATTATTTGGTGATTTTTGATCATTTTTAGTTAAAACTTTTCTGAATAACTATATTATTATCATGTAATATTATTAATAAAATAATTTATCAGACATTGTTTTATTATTCATTAATTTATTATTTTTCACATTATTATATTTGTTGTTATGACATTTTATCGTTAAATGATACTATTATTTATCATTATCCTCACAAGACTTTTATCGATAGTTCAACATTCCTGATAGATGGACCGTCTCGTATGAAATTCAACTTTTCTACTTGAAGACTGTGAAAAATACTTGAAAGAACAGTGAAATTCGTCCTCTCTCACGAGATGGCCAGCTGTGATAACCCTCGAACAGCAACCTCTTAGTAACAGGCCAGTATACTACTAAAAATATTGTTACTGGAACGGTAAAATATTACATATATGTGTGTCTTTACACATGGGTCTTAACTTGAAGTCTTTTATCTTTAATGTCATGGCCTTAAACAGACACGAATAATGTACGTTACAAGATTACTTAGTGTAACATTATAAGACAAGACTGTAATATGACTCTGCTTTTGTTGATTGATGACACAGATTGATAAAGCATAATTCAATCGAAAGTTTGACGCCACCTGTTGCACAAGACTACATTCATCATTCAGAGCCAAAGTATAACTCGTTTTTCATCGAAAACTTTCCACTTTAGCTTTCCTAGATTTCAATAAAGTTAAGTAGACTCCCTTAGTCATATCTAACGAATTTATTTGAGCCCATCACAAAAAAAAAAAAAAAACATACGAAATTCATATTGAAATTTTATTTTTCCTCTAGTTTTCTTTCCATACTTAACCCAATGAATATTAAATAGTATTTAATTACCCAACATTTTATACGTTTGATTATAAGTTCGCTGTAACCCAGCTACTTGGGGACTAAGTGTTGTGGAGATCGTAGCCACTAGTGGTGCAGTGCTGTAAGCCAGCTACTTGGGGACTAAGTGTTGTGGAGATGTACAACGTACACTCAATACTTATCGTTGACGTGAAAACTACTAGAAAAGTCTGAAGTGTGCGTGTTGTGTCTAGTTCAGAGTCCCGGATGGTGTCTAGTTAAGAAAACCGAGTACCGTACCAGGCTTGTCTATTAATTGAAATTCAACCAATTAATAGATTCGTAGTACATGGTTAAGGTTTTACGTAAAACTGTAGGACCCTTAGTTGCCTGGATATTGGGTCATAAAAAATGAATCTTTCTAAGAAACAGTCGACTTTTGTTATTAACAATACCTAAACTCATTAATTTACACGCATCGCACTCATTCACCCCTGATATTAGTCCATATCGTGAGAATTGGCGTCTTAATAATGAACAAATGAATAGAATCCAACGAAACAGGTCTATAATATTACTAGATACACCATTTTGTAAGTAGGCAAAATTATTTAAATTGTAGTTGTTTTTGCAAAATTGTATTTGTTTCTGAAAAAGTTAAAAAATATTTTTTTAAGATGTTAATTTCAGCAAGAACGTTACTCTTTTTTTGTCCTAAACATACTTTGCAGTGCACAATCTTGCGACGTACTTCCATTTTGGACGAATGTATGTTGTACAAATCGTAAAGATGTGTAACAAATCCATAGGTTATATATCCATTATTATAGCAGACAACACACAGAACTCGTCATCTTGTAATGAATTATATATTTGGCTGCACCAATTTTGACATGTACTTTTCGCTTGTTATCTATTGCATAACAAAAAGCGGATTTATCTCTATTCCAAGCTAATACAAAGAAAAACTGTTTATTTAAGCTATTGACCATGTAAGACCAGCTAAAATCATCTAATCACAATAAACATGAATGAATATTTAATTAGTAAGAGCATAGACAATTTAATGTCATTTTATTTATTTATGTTACGACAAAATTTACACTACCAGAATTTATCTTCCAAAAATAACAAATTTCTAAAAAGTTAAATGAAAACAAGCCCAGTAGTATCACAAAACAGTTGAATATAAATTAGGCAATGTTGTGATTGCAGTGATTGTGTCATGGACGTGTATTTCTTGAAACCAATAATAAACATGGATATTTTAATGCTAATATTGTAACAATATTTTAAATAGGGGAGGTGTGTGAACGAGAATCACTGTTCATAAAGTTTAGGATACTGCCTTTTTATTCATGAATTTTGTTAGTTTTAATTACAGCTATATTTACATAGAGATTCCAAATATAGATATCGTTCAAATTTTAAACGTAGTAATAAAAATTAATGGCACAATAAAATCTTAAGCTGCTGTTTGTAATCTTCATTATTAAGAAACCTATCATAGATATATAGACGAATATGAAGGGAAAGTGAGCGTGATAAGCTTAGATGAACGAATGCAGTATTTGTTACTCATTAAGTTGAACTGTTCCTTAAAAAGAACCATTTATTAATAGCCCATGTAGTAGTTATTTTAATAACTACAGTTTATTTTAATTAGTAAGGCAAATACATGGAATCCGAACCACGTAGTATTGATCTGATTTTCGACTAACTGATATACCAGGTACATAGTTCTCTTTCCTACACAACATCCGGACCATGACTATGGGATCCCGACATGGATATGCCAGATTTCTTTAATAGTATCCACGAATATGGCAACCATTGCGAAGACACCATATTGGTATTAAGATGACCGAGCATTGAGCCTATCGTTTAATTGATAAAGTAGTAAATTCCATGAAAATTTACGTGTTATTATAAAATATTTAAATTTTATATATCGTTTTATTGAGGTTAATAAATGACTAAATAAATCAAAGTAAATATTTGTATATTTCCGTTAATTCACTACCACTTCCTTTCCATTAATTTACTCCCGCTTGATAAATATTCTATTGTTCTAAAAACATTTAAACTAACCTAATCCATCCTAATATAACCTAACCTAACCTTACCTAACCTATCCTAAACTAACCTGACCTAACCTAACCGTAATTGTGATAAAAAAGTAGTGGTGTAACGGAAAAAAGTAGTGGTAGTGAATTAACGAAAAAGGTCCAAATATTCACACAACTTACTAATTTTGTCAAATAAACACAATTGTAACAGTTATTCAGACCGTTAGTGCACAAACAATAATTTTAAATGTATAGAAAAAACTATGTGAACAGTTTTAAACCAACTTGGGTATTGTCAAGTAATTACGACGGCAAATACTTATCTACTAACTTTTAGATTTTTAAAAATAGTTCTACTTACTAAAATGAGAACGTAAAATCTCAGAATATTTAACTAGCCATTTTCTAGTCATAGTGAGCATCCCAGAAAAAAAAGTAATTCATCAAAGATCAGCTACACATAAAGTAACCCGAACCTACACTTTACCGGACTGACCCAATACTTTTACCCAATACTGACCCAATACAGCCACTGAACATGACACCTCAACTTAACAACTTTGGAAAACTATTCAAACTGGAAATGGAGACTATGCACACTATCCATGGAACGTGATTTTTAACACAGAATGATTTTTAAAGCCAGGAATCTAGAATAGAATAATTACAATAGGATATTATCTATGAAATATTGAGCCATGATTATTCAAATTACAAAACAATAAATTTATTTACAGTTAAACAGGTACACAGTAAACCCTACATAGATTTATAGTTAAAATATATCGCTGTAAATAAAAACAATATCTTTTCTATCGTATCACACTGAACCAATTTCCAAAGAAATAAACAATTAATATTATCAGCTATAACCATTTTCCCCAAAAGCCCATAATATACAGTTTTATCCATAAACTGATGTCTACTTATTAGCCTATTTAACTATATTTTTAAAGAATACATAATACAAGGAAACATACGTGAAAAAACAATTTTGTTTTTATTCTTTAATTTAATAAACCCAGTAATGTTTTCATCTCAAAGCTCAACCTGCTAGAACTAAATTGGAACTGCATGATCAATTACTCTTAAAAAACTAATTTTTACAGATATTACATAACTTTTTAAACAAATTAAGTTGATCTTTATCTCAAATTTCTTGGTACAAATAAAACATTTGGATATCTTCTTGTAAATATGAAAATTCCATACCCAACAATACATTACAAGACTGTTTTGTCTCAAAAGTCAGGTTCAAGCTAGTAGTTATTCTGAAGCGTGTTCTTTGTGTTTCTTTGGTCTCTCAATAACACGTGTCACGTGGCCACATTGTGGAGGGGGTAAGTTGTAACAAATAATTAAACAACCTCAAAGTAATGTCACACTCTTATACAGCCCGTTCACACCATAAATGCCTACACAAATATCCTGCCTATACACAATTTTTACAGCAAGAAAAAACAAAACAAAAAATTTTAAAAGTATAAAATGACTATCTATTATGATATTTTACTGTAGACAAATGTTTTTTGAAAACTTCTAAAGTATTTCATATAAAAGATAAACCAAACTGTCGTATAGAGTCATGGGATTACATTACAATATTATTTGTTTCGTTGGACTCAAATAATAAATAACAACGAAATAAATTAGTCTTTGAGAAGGATATTTTAGTTATCAAATACTAAGATAGGCGAAAACTTTGCAATATAAATTAATTAACTTCGCTCAAATTTACATATGACTACATTTCATTCTATCCCTTCTTGTATTTTGATTACAAACTTTTTGCGAAGTAACTTATTTACAAGGTTAAACTTTCGGATCTTTTCCATTAATTCACTACCACTAGCTCTTTTGTTTTCGTTAATTCACTACCACTTGGTAAGTATTCTATTTCTCTAAAAACTGTTCCCAAATAATTTTTACGTCCACTGTTGTATTCCTTATCCGCTAGGAAGCCGATATCGCTGGCCTTATCTTATCGCTTTCCAAGAACTTACAAACGGAGAGCGCATACGACGGTAAGTCAATTATTGGATTTACTAGTCTGTGATCAACTTTAGTAGCTACCTAATCTAACTTAAACGTAATTGCGATAAAAATATAGTGGTGTGGATCAATGGAGAAGGTCCAAACTTTCTGTTATATTTAAAAGTAAATATTTTTGCTTGTAAAGGAAATATCGTTGGCATGAAGTATTATTTTATCGCAAAGTACAATTTTTATTTTTCATGAAAGTATAACATTTGAAAGTTTTACAAACTCATTTCTATCTTGAAGAGGATTTTTCATTACCAAAAAGCGATTGTGAAATGTGTCAAACTATCTTAAAACTTCCCTAATAAATTCTCTTTTATTCGGTACATTGAATACTAAAGAACGCATTTCGTTGGTTGAAATATCTTTATGTTTTTGTAACTGAAAGCACGGGTTTCTATAAGTTATTTTGCCAAAATTTGAATAAAATTGTTCTAAAACCACTGTGTTATTCCAAATAGCGTGTACAATCACCAAGTAAAATTTTAAACAC
>JAQJVL010008440.1:0-19756 GCA_035578905.1 Stictocephala bisonia
CCCATTAGTACCACCGTACGTGTATGGGTGGGCGGGTGGGTCAATACCATTGTACGTGTATGGGTGGGCGGGTGGGTCAATACCACTGTACGTGTATGGGTGGGCGGGTGGGTCATTACCAGTATGTGTATGAGTGGGCGGGTGGGTCAATACCATTGTACGTGTATGGGTGGGCGGTAGGCAATGCCACCGTATGTGTATGGGTGGGCGGGTGGGTCAATACCATTGTACGTGTATGGGTGGGCGGTAGGCAATGCCACCGTATGTGTATGGGTGGGTGGGTGGGTCAATGCCAAAGTGCGTATATGGGTGGGTGGGTGGGTCAATACCAAAGTGCCTGTATGGGTGGGCGGGTGGGTTACTACCATTGTACGTGTATGGGTGGGCGGGTGGTTACTACCACTGTTCATGTATAGGTGGGCGGGTGGGTCATTACCAGTACGTGTATGGGTGGGCGGGTGGGTCAATACCATTGTACGTGTATGGGTGGGCGGTAGGCAATGCCACCGTATGTGTATGGGTGGGTGGGTGGGTCAATGCCAAAGTGCGTATATGGGTGGGTGGGTGGGTCAGTACCAAAGTGCCTGTATGAGTGGGGGTGGGTCAGTACCACTGTACGTGTATGGGTGGGCGGGTGGGTCAATACCACTGTACGTTATTTATTTATTCGTCAATGGACATTGGACATTCAATTGTACAACAGCGTTTTCTGACTACCGTGCAGTATCTATGGCAGCCAAACCAACTGAGCTGCATAATTTGTTTTAACTGAAACCTTCAATTTTGATCCCAAAGAATTTAGTAAAAATATTTGTATCCCGTAAAATCTCGAAAAGGACATAGGGGCGGAGGGTACTTTTTGGAAAAATTTCAAATAGGAACATAGGTTGTGTTACACCTCATTTTTAAGGTCTTTAAAGCCTTATTATAATTGCATAAAAAAATTCATATTAGTAGTCTCATGTAACCCATAGGGCAGGATGGACCAAAATACAAAAAGTGTTGTTTTTTAAATTTAATGTACTCTTTTGTTCATCACAATTATGTATTTACATTTTTATCCAATACTACCAATGAAATGTCCTTTCCATTAACAATCAAATTGGGCACTTATCTCCCCATCTTCAAAATTGCAAAAATCGTTAAACTTTTTATGAAGAAAAATTACTCTAAGTAAACATTCTTAGAGTAATGCCATGTAGCACATCAAATTAAAGACTGTAAAAATAAAAATTTGTTATTTACATTATTTATCACTCTCTGGTAGTTTTGAGATTTCGGACGAAAACCCATTTTTTACTATGAAAATGGGGTTAGGTATAACATTTTGGTAATATCAAACTAAGTTATGTAATGCTGCATATAAAATTAAAGATTTATAAAAATAAAACATTATTTTTTCTATTTAAAGTTTAGGAATTAATTGTTCATCACTATTTTCAAATGAAATGAGAAAATATTTTGTTTACTTTTCCTTAGTTTTATCTGTGTGACACCTGACACCTTGATGAGGGTAGTTACGCACCAGCTGGAGAAATAACTCACAAAAACTGATGGTTCACCACACTGACAGAGTTCGTGGACTTTACCGGAGTGTATTCCGTATACTGAATTTAATAAATTATTCACAATATTACCTAAAACGTAGTGCTGGTTGGCCTAATAGATGGATCGGTTGGGAGCTTTTTTATTGAAAACAGCAACACAATTATAGGTAATATGTGTTTTATTAATAAAAATTGTTAAGTTTTAGTGAATTTAGAACCTTGACACAGGTTAATTTACAAGTTTACAGTTAGTATGAAATCTTTTAAAATAAACAATATAAAATTAATATAATTTGTAGTTAGTTACAACGTGGTTATTCTAAGATACAACAATTTAAATTCAAACAAATCTAATTTCAATTAATAATTAACGGCGCTTGCCATTGTCTGTGCTGTCTCTAAATGAATTTAGAATTGAGTTACAAATTAAATATGATTACTGAAAACTAATACACGAATTTACATAAATTGAACAGACATGGCAAGCCCGGGAATCAAAGGGAAACCGCGCTACTTACTACATGTACTCGCGATCACGGTTGCAGACAGACAGATCGAGAGGGCTGGCTTCATCCCCAAGCCAGTATTAGAAATATTGTCAACCAATCACGTGAAAGGACGTTTGATCGTATGACTTTCTAGGCCGTATGGTGCTGCACTCCAGCCCTGAACGATTCATCAAGTAACTAACATTGGTATGTTAGGGTTACTGGAACGTTGCAATATCTCTCAGTTTTCGAGTCTTGGGCTGCAATTGGAAGTCACGTGACATCACGCCACCACATTCCATACTGGCCCAGTATAGATAAATCAATACTTTTGCCTTTCCCACTGAACCCAGTATTCACTCATATTAATTTAAAATGGTGTAACAAAAACTAAAGGGAGGCATAATTTAATTATTATTATTGAATTTGAAGTTACATTAAAACACAAAAACAAATAGAGGGTGTAATTTATTTTATTTTATTTAGACGGCCCACAAAGGTGGTATTTTCATTTATTTATTCAATAAATTAACGGGCCGTCACACCCTCCCCACCTTTAGTTGGTGCCAGTCCCTTGGCACCTATTGAGGTGACTATAGACCGTCATCCTCCAATAGCAAAACCCCTCTGTACCGACAGAGTGGTCTTCTCCTTTTTGTCACCAATAAAAATTGAATTTACTCACGATTCCACTTGATAGTCAATGGGCGAGACAAAAGCAAATGCATTTAAGTTTGGAGAGCAATCGTTAATTTATTAATACACTTTTTATTTCGATACCTCTCATTACGATGCCGCATTGTTAATTCATGTTATTCAATTCATCGAGATTATTCACTTTCGAAAACGAGATTTTATACTTTCAAAAAAAACAATCGGTTTCCCTTTCATCCTTGTTTAAGCAAATAATTTAAAAATTAACATTTGTAATATGCCAAAGTCAGACAATAATATAACAGAAATATAATTCATAAAACACATTTCACTAACTAGTGAAACCCTATCTAATCAAAACACCATATTCATATACTAACCATAATACATAATACTATTCTTATAATAACAGTAATACATAATAATATTCATATACACTAACAATAACACACCTAAATTAAACCAAAGACACTGTGAAAACAACATTTGTATTAAAAGATTCTACCATAATTCCAATCACCAACTATGTTATCTATTTCATATAGTAAGAAATATATTCAAGCTGCTACATTTGTTAATACTAAGCATTGTAAAATAATTTACACATAACTACTACGCAGTATTGAATGGAGTAAATAAAAGTAGTCACGGTTGAATGACGCCAGCATTTTCATTCAAACTAGACTTATTTTGGGCTAATTCATTTCATTTAACATTTTATTCTTAAAATACAATGTCCTTTGGTGAAGGGTATGATACGATCCAGCTGAGGGAAGTGATAGGATTAGGTAAAAGGAGTGTTTGGATTGCGCGCTTACCTTCTCGTAGTACCCAGCCAAAGTACATCATTATATACATTACAATTTAAATTTACAATAGTTTTATTTTTAACAAAACAAT
Source organism: Stictocephala bisonia (assembly GCA_035578905.1). NCBI lineage: Eukaryota > Metazoa > Arthropoda > Insecta > Hemiptera > Membracidae > Stictocephala > Stictocephala bisonia. The sequence continues at coordinate 3,590 of JAQJVL010008440.1, forward strand.
AAATTATTCCCCATTCCTTTTCACATTTAAAAAGTACAACAACAAAAGAAAAATCATTAATGCCTAAACAAATATTAAAGTTAGGTACCCAAACATCAATTAATTAAATGATACATTCTACTCATTATATTCATTATACTTATTAGCAACTTACATTAATCTCAGGGTAGACACAGCTACCAACTATATGACTTACCTAATAATAATTCCATTAATAATTACACAGTCCAGTTCTGATCAGAATTTTGTTCCACTGACGAAGCCTTTCTTCTTGACAAGATGACACAAAAGTACTCGGTTTGTTACTAACAAAATAGACAATATAATGTTCACATTAGATAAATGACACGCACCCGGAAAACCTAATTACATTGTAACGTTACTTCTTCATACTTCTCGTTAATACTCAAGGGACTGCAGTCCATTGACCAGGCCAAGAATGTTGATCAGGCAGCGGCTGCATAAATCAGCTGGTGGCCAGTGGGTTAGGAAGGGCCAACAAGGCTCGACCCGCCCTTGGTTGCGTCTGGCCGAGGCAGTGGTGGACGCCCCCTCTGTCCCTCTCTCTCTCCTGGTCACCTCTCACGGCCGGTCTCGCACCCTGGTCTGCTGGAGCTGCCTCATGCCCTTACATAAGAGAACAAGGATTACTCTTAAGTCTAAAATATATTCTTACCTCCACTAGTTTACTATGTAATACACACATTTGTCTACACATTAATTAAGCAAAAACATTACTCTAACTTTATACACTATGTCGCAAGGCTAGCAAATTCATTGCTAGGCAATGGCGAGCATACTTTAATTGATCCTTCTAATCAGTACCTCCATTTAAATCGTAATCATCAAATTTTGCGGGCCTTCGGCGCTCTCGCCGGTTTCTTTGTGTGCCAGAGTGCTCACCTACCCTACTTGGGGCTAATGGAGCCATTCTGGGCACACTCGGACTATCGTCTCGCTTGCTATTCGAGTCGTCCTCAACTGTCATTTGTTCCTCACGCTCCTCTTCACACGGTCTCGAGCATCCCTCGTCTCTATCCTGCTTCCGTGTGATATATGGCTTAATCCGATTCACATGGATTATCACTTCTCGCTTACCGATTCGGAGCTTCACGTTCAATGGCGATATTACTTCCACGACCTTATATGGCCCTTTCCACAATCTGGCTAACTTTTTGACCCGGTGGCGACCAAGACTTGGGGTATGTAGCAACACTAACTGTCCCTCGTGGTACATTGATTGTTTGACCTTTTTATTGTACTGACGCTCGTTGCGGCCTCTGGCACGCGATTTCCAACTCGTGGCAAATTCATACGCTTGCTTAAGCTTGTCCCGGAGGGCTTCAACGTGATTGTCATACAATAGGGTGCTATCTGTAATTGTCAAATCCGCTTCTAATGGAACCGCCATCTTCCTTCCAAAAACTAACTCATGAGGAGAGTAACCTGTGCTCTCATGTACTTGCGAGTTGTAGGCCATAGTTATATATGGTAAATATTCGTCCCAGTCCGTCTGTTGTCTGTTAACGAAATGGCTAAGCATTTTAGAGATGGTGGCATGAACACGTTCCAGTCGACCGTTACTCTGTGGATGAAATCCGGTGGTTTGAATTTTCCTCACGTGCAAAAATTTACATAGCTGTCGTATCAATTCAGATGTAAAATTTGAACCCTGGTCCGTAACTAACGATTTTGGCACTCCAAATTTAGTAATCACGCGTTGGACTAAAGCACGCGCTACATTTTCGGCTGTTTGATCTGGTAATGGGATGAATTCGCAGTACCTCGTGAAGTGGTCCATAACACTCAAAATATATATGTTACGTGACTCGCTGATGGGTAACGGCCCCACAATGTCCGTTGCGATTACTTCGAAAGGACTAGTAGGCTCATTGAAGATGTTGCCTAATGGTGCCTTCGTCTTTCCGTGATTGGTACGTTGACTGCAGCTGCGACACGATCTTACATAATCTAGCACGTCCTTTTCCATGCCCTTCCACCAAAACTTATCTCTAACTCGCTCTAGCGTTTTAGCAACGGCTGCATGCCCAGCGGTAGGCAGGTCGTGATTCAGGCGAATTACCTCGGCCACCAATGTCGCGGGTACAACTATCCTATTCGATCCACCACTTTGCCTGTACAATATTTTCTCAGGGCTCATCCTAAAACTTTTGCCTTGTCTAAGGTCTTGAATGTGCGGGTCATCTCGCTGATGTTGTCGGATCCTTTCCAGGTCGATAATGGGTCTAATTTCTTGCCTGACTAGATTCACGGCGCGGCTGAGCCCGTCAGCGTTGGTGTGTCGCTTGCCCGCTTTGTGTTCTACAGTGTAGTCGAACTCGGCTAGTCTTAATGCCCACCGCATTAACCGGCTACTCGGGTCTTTTAATGACAGCATCCATTTTAAAGCTGCATGGTCAGTAATGACTTTGAATGGTCGCCCTAGCAAATAACACCTGAAATATTTGGTGCTCCAAACAAGACCCAACAATTCTAACTCGGTGGTAGAGTAATTTTTCTCGGCTGGAAATAAAGTTCGTGACGCGTACGCGACCGGATGTTCTTGCCCGTCTATTTCTTGAGATAGCACGGCTCCTAAAGCTTGTTTACTGGCGTCGGTAGATAAAATGAACGGCTTATCAAACGAAGGGAACACTAATACTGGAGCAGTCATTAATCTTTGTTTTAATTGGTCAAAAGCAATTTGGCAATTCTCTGTCCAGTTGAATTCAGTACCCTGGCGCGTAAGGTCAAACAATGGTCTACCAATCTCTGCAAAACTTTCAATGAAACGGCGATAGTATCCGGCCAAACCCAGGAAAGACCTCACATCTTTCACGGTTTTGGGCACTGGGAACTCTCTCACCGCTCGCACTTTGGCACTGTCTGGCTCGACACCTCTACTTGAAATCTTATGCCCCAAATAATCTACTTCCCCCACTGCAAATTTACATTTATTCAACTGCACACAAAGGTTTACGGCCTGCAATTTTCCTAATACTTCGTCCAGCGACTGAATGTGTGATTTGATATCCCTGGAGAACAAAATTATGTCGTCAAGATAAACTAGGCATTTTTCACCCTTTAAACCCATTAAAACGGAGTCCATCAACCTTTGGAAGGTCGCTGGTGCAGAGCATAACCCAAAGGGCATAACTGAGTACTCGTAGTGACCTCCGGGAACATTGAAACCTGTCTTGGCTTTACTATTCTCATCCATAGGAATCTGATGGTAACCGCTCCTTAAGTCTAAGGTGGTAAAATATCGACATCCGCCTAAACTGTCGAGTGTTTCGGTGATATTCGGAAGTGGATACACATCTGGCACTGTTAATGCATTTACACCCCGGAAGTCCACACAAAAACGCCACTTAGGGGTACCATCTGCTGACTTTTTTGGTACGATGACTACGGGTGATGCCCATGGGCTGTGACTAGGTACTATTATTCCCTGATCTAACTGATCCTGTACTAATTTGTCTAAAATGGGTTTCTGATGGAATGGCACCCTGTACGCTTTTTTATACAATGGCGGGGCATTACCCGTGTTTATTGTGTGTTTTACTGCCGATGTGCAACCGAGAGGCTGGTCCTCATTGTACGATAAAATGTTTTTATATTTACTTAAAACAGCGTGCATTTGACCCTGGACACTACTATCGAGGTGCTTTAGCTTTTCAGTTAAACTTGACTCAAACTCTTGTTTATCACAAAGCACTATACGGTTCACTTTCCGCCCTACTTCTGAATGGTGTTTCAATATGGCTGATTTAAATATCTGAGCAAGATTTATCTTTCCCCCTGCATTCAAGTGTAAGCCTTGTTTGGTGTAATGTTTTCGTTTGAACTGCGTTTTAAGGTTGATCAAACAGATATTCTTTGTATTGTGTTTGGAAGTGGTGCTTATTAATTTTCTCAACAAGTTGTTTGCTGTTGCTATGTGCTTCTGTAAATCTACATCATGTCTATCTGGAATGGTACAAAAAAATAGTTTAGGCTTGCACTGGTTAGGTAGCATTTCCATAGCTCGCCGCATGGTTGATTGGTATTGTGCGCGTGTGTCTACATCATTGGTCCCCCCCATTACAATTACAATATCACGTTCATTCATGTGTTGGCATTCGCCCGCTAATTTAGATACAAGGTGTTGTAGTTTTCCATTCGGCACGAATTCCACTTTTAATTCAAAATTACTTGGAAGTCTTTCCTCCAACAATTCAAGGATACCTCTACCATGACTATCCGCTACAATGTAAACTTTAAATTTTTCTACAGGTTGTGGTTCTACTTTGGTCAATCTAGCTACTGTCTCGACTGATCCTAATTTTAAATTCACTGGTACAACCACTTCCTCGTTACTTACATTAACCAATTTTGCCCAACAACAATTCTTCACAACTTTGGTGAGAGTCCTAGCTAAGTATACCCCGTGTGTAGTTAAATCAACAGGCTCTACTATGACTTCATGTCCCTCTAGGTTTCCCTGTACTGCTTTATTCTTACTTAGTTTCACGCGAACTAACTTCTCGCTTCGCGCTGGCACGGTATTGTTAGCCACACAGTATGCGGAACTCTCTACTGAATAATGGGTCGGTTTATTAATCCCTTGGGACACGGTATTGTTGTACTTCGTTCTAATGGAACGATGCGGGTCGGGTACCGCTTCCCCCTTCGACAGTTGGTTCAACCAAACCTCCTGCCCGAAAAGCTTAAGCACGCCCTGTTCCAAATGAATACTACCGTTCCCCCTCACGCAAGATGTCACACCCTAATACAGCCAGATAACCCTTAGGTAGATTTCCAACAACAAAATTCCCCGGTACTTTAACCCCTGGTTTTAAATTTAGTATGATTTTTTGTCGGCCATAAATCTTTAAAGTTTGCCCTGATATTCCCCGGATAATGACATCAGGTTCGCTCAACTTGGCAGAAGAAGCTCCTCTTTTTACTAGAGATACTTGTGCCCCAGTATCAATCAGCACCTTACCCTCAGCCCCTTCAATTTGTCCTATTGCTACTAGTTCCTCAATTAAATTTTTTATTTCTGGCACAATTCGTACATGTTTTTCACCGATAATTTGTCTGGTCACCGCCTGTTTGGGTCGCTGATATACAGCACTTCCTAGTCTCGGGGGGTCGTGTCGGCGTTCACACTGGCCCCTGATTCGTTTCCCGAACGCTGGTGGTCTGCGCTCAAGCGCACGCGACAGTCGCGTTGTCTATGTCTGACTCTCCCACATCGCCAACATGACACACTATTTCGCGGCGATCCACCACCTCGACTTCTACAGTCCCGCGATACGTGCCCTTTCTGATGGCATTTAAAACATGTCATCTCTGTCTGGAAAACTTTCTTCTCCGCAGTAGACTGACCCCCTTTTAGTAGATATTCAATTGCCACGGCGGTGGTAATGGCATCCCGTATGGTGGTTGGGAATTTTAGCCGCGTTTGTTCGCCTACTTGGCCCACCAAACCTCTCACGAACGAGTCAAGCGCCCGCCTATCCCCTTCCTCACGCAATGCCTTATTCACTTCAGCATTCGCGGTCACCCGCACTGTCTTTTCATTGAGACATTTAACACGGTCGGCAAAAGCCTCAATTGTTTCGCCTCGTCGCTGTTGTACGACCGAGAGTTGCTGGTAGTATGACTGTTGCGGTGCTTTGTCGCTAAAACGCTGAATCAAAGATTCTCGGAACGCCTCATAGTTACCTAATTTAGCCTGATCTTCTCCCGTTATGAATTTCTGCGCGTTTCCCTTCAACTTTAGTTTGGCTATTTTTAGTTTCTCGGCGTCTCCCCAATTACTTAATTCTCCAACATCCTCGATACTTTGGAGGAAATGATAAACTTCGTCCGGCTTATCTCCATCGAACTCTACTATTGTCCCCACTAATGAAAAGTCCGGCTTCGTTCCTGCCGTTTCGACTATTCCCCTCATAGTTCGGTCCAGCTGATCCACAAAAGGTGGTACTTCCTCAGCTGCCGAAGCTACAGTAGCTAATTGTTGATGCAGTTCGTTTATTGCATCCTGGATCTCCATATCCCGTCCCCCAAGGCTCACGCGTCCGGCCATAGTAATTTATTGAGAAATCTACTCGAGATAATGCAAATATAAAATGGCGCAGTACAACAAATATAGTCTAATATGACATTCAATGTATGATCACAAAGCCCTAAGAGTGCAGTGGGTAGCTTGCTCTCGAAATACAAAAAGCGGTTCTCTTATTTTTCCTTTTGACTTATTATTTCAACTTTCTAATTTTATTCAAGCTACTGGTTTATTAGCACACCCACTCACTTTTACTATAATTCCTTAAAATTATAAAACACTGTTTAGTACCTAATCAATTTGGACTGTATCTTAGAATAATATTTTACTTATATTTATTTATGCTGAAAGTGGGTATAATCTTTCACCTTATCTCTCAATTGATTCGACCTGCATGCTTATAGTACGACAGTATCTGGTTTCACACCACAGTACTTACAATCAACTCAATGTTAAACAATATAAATTAACCAACAATGTTACTACAACCAATTTCACAATTACTTATAACCAGATAATTTCACTGTCACTAGCCTTATAAGCATGTGCCCTCAATTTACCGGTACCTAGACAGGCTATGATTATACCTCATTAGTGTACAATTTAAAATATAACAATTCTAACAATTAAATTTAAATTCAGTCAACACCTCAAAATTATTCAATAATTAAAATTAAAATTTTGAAAACAACTTATATTTCCTTTGTAATTACTTTAATCTTCAAATTAAGGTTTTAATTTAATTACTTTTCCAGAATACAACACTGGTGCACTTAGAGTACACTTACTTACTCATTACTTATTAAAGGTGTGACTCCACTTTATGCTATTAATTAAATTGGAACATACTCACAGTAAACTCCTGTTGGTGTTATTTTCGCAAACACACCCCACACCTGACACCATTTGTGACACCTGACACCTTGATGAGGGTAGTTACGCACCAGCTGGAGAAATAACTCACAAAAACTGATGGTTCACCACACTGACAGAGTTCGTGGACTTTACCGGAGTGTATTCCGTATACTGAATTTAATAAATTATTCACAATATTACCTAAAACGTAGTGCTGGTTGGCCTAATAGATGGATCGGTTGGGAGCTTTTTTATTGAAAACAGCAACACAATTATAGGTAATATGTGTTTTATTAATAAAAATTGTTAAGTTTTAGTGAATTTAGAACCTTGACACAGGTTAATTTACAAGTTTACAGTTAGTATGAAATCTTTTAAAATAAACAATATAAAATTAATATAATTTGTAGTTAGTTACAACGTGGTTATTCTAAGATACAACAATTTAAATTCAAACAAATCTAATTTCAATTAATAATTAACGGCGCTTGCCATTGTCTGTGCTGTCTCTAAATGAATTTAGAATTGAGTTACAAATTAAATATGATTACTGAAAACTAATACACGAATTTACATAAATTGAACAGACATGGCAAGCCCGGGAATCAAAGGGAAACCGCGCTACTTACTACATGTACTCGCGATCACGGTTGCAGACAGACAGATCGAGAGGGCTGGCTTCATCCCCAAGCCAGTATTAGAAATATTGTCAACCAATCACGTGAAAGGACGTTTGATCGTATGACTTTCTAGGCCGTATGGTGCTGCACTCCAGCCCTGAACGATTCATCAAGTAACTAACATTGGTATGTTAGGGTTACTGGAACGTTGCAATATCTCTCAGTTTTCGAGTCTTGGGCTGCAATTGGAAGTCACGTGACATCACGCCACCACATTCCATACTGGCCCAGTATAGATAAATCAATACTTTTGCCTTTCCCACTGAACCCAGTATTCACTCATATTAATTTAAAATGGTGTAACAAAAACTAAAGGGAGGCATAATTTAATTATTATTATTGAATTTGAAGTTACATTAAAACACAAAAACAAATAGAGGGTGTAATTTATTTTATTTTATTTAGACGGCCCACAAAGGTGGTATTTTCATTTATTTATTCAATAAATTAACGGGCCGTCACATCTGTATTTTAGTTGTTGCTTGTTTTCAGTTTTTCCTTAATTTACGAGTAAATTAATAGTTGAATTATTGTAAGCTGACTTTTGTAGTATTTATTGATTTTTTACTTCTTTTTTAACTATGATTTTTTATAAATAATTTGGCTTTAAGGGGTAAAAATATTACAATCAATATATAAGTTAAGTTAATCCTGTTATTTGAGTCTCAATCCTTATTCCTAAATCCTTAAATATTTCTATTTATTTTACTTGTACTTGCAAGTATTTATATCGCTAGAGAGATGTCTCCTACATCTTAGGTTTTTTTATTGCGGAGGGAAGCACCGCAATGTTGTTCGCTTACACTAAAAAAATTTGTTCAACCGGCCCTGTCTGTGAGGTGATTTAAACTTTATAAGCTGTTTGAAGGAGAAAAAAAAAACAGTATCGTCTGTACCTTACCCTATCTATATGGCCACTCAAACCTTGTAGGTCTTTGGCTTTGATAACAATTCTTCGCCATCTGTCTCGGTCCTGCATCATATCTGGTGTTCATTTTCAGCCTTCTCACGTATTTCATTATTTGATCTTCCCACTGTAGTCTTGGACATCCCAGAGGCCATCTACCTTGTGGAACACTTTCTGTTATGATCTTTAGTATGGAGTCCAGCTCCCTTCACTTAATGTGGCCAGCCCATCTTAGAACTTGCTTTTAATGTGGGCAACAATTTCAGGGTCTTGGTAGAGATCTCTTGATTCTTTATTGGTCCATATTCTACAAGTTCCTTGGTTGCTGACTGGGCCAAAGACAGTGCGTAGCAGTATTTTATTTTCAAACACTTACTTTCTTTTCACCCCGACGTGATTTGAAAAATATGTGATGTGAGTAAAGTGTCTTTGTCCCCAGTACAGTGCCACCCGTGTATCGTGTGTTTGAGAGTCACTCGCCACCCCTCGTTTGTCCGTCCCGTTGTTTTGCAGCTCACCTGCATCCCGTGTTGACACCTGCCCTCCGTGTCGTTCTCTACAGTGCTAACTCGCCCGAGGCCTCAGGTGCTACCCTGGTGAATCGCATTACTGTCAGGATTCCACCTTTCTGGTCTGCCAATCCTGAGTGATGGTTCGCCTAGGTTAAGAATCAATTCTCTCTGGCTGGCGTAACGGCAGATGAGACTAAATTTAGCTATGTTGTGGGACGCCTGGATGCCAGATATGCAGTCGATGTTAGAGACGTCCTAACTAGATTTCAAACCTCTGGGAAATATGTCAACTGAGGCGTCATTCAGTGCCTCAGTGTGTCTCAAGACCAGAAGACAAGACAGCTGCTGGAACATGAAGAGATGGGAGACCGCAAGCCTACTCAGTTCCTCAGACACCTTCACGCCCTCGCCAGCACCGTAGTTCTGGATGGTGTTTTAAAGCCACTTTGGCTGACAAGACTGCCAGCGTCCACACAAGCCATTCTAGCGACACAACAGTGCTCGCTGACGTTGTACTGAATGCCAGTTCTCGGTCCCAAGTAGCAGAGGCCATTACCACGATCAGCGCCATGGAGGCAATGATGGAGTGCCTCACCATATTGATGATAGAGAAGATTGGCGAGGTTGCTACCTCTCTGATGAAAGAAATTGCAGCCGTCAGTGACCATTCCCGCCGCTCCTTGGGCTCGCGATCTAGTCCTCGCTCCTGCAGTCTGCATCAAGATGGCGTGTGCTGGTACCATATGAGGTTTAGCGACCAAGCCAGCAAGTGCACAAAAACCTGTCATTACAACACCAGAGACTCACGAACAATCGAGAGTGTCACTAATGGTGGCCAGCGATCCCGGGCTCATGTGGACACTGGAGCGGATGTGTGTGTCTATCCTAAGTCTATGCTACCAGGAAGAAGGTTGAAAACTAACTATGACTAAATAGTATCTGCATCCCTAACTACAGCCTAGTGACGTTGAGCCTGTACTTCGGACTCAGACGTGCATTCACGTGGTGTTTTATAGTTGCAGATATTGCCAGACCTAAAATAGGAGTGGATTTCCTGCACCACTATAATCTTCTAGTAGATTTACGTCATCAGTCTTTGCTTGACAAGAAGATGTCATTGATTTCAAGTGGCCGTGCAGCTCCTCGCAGTTTGGTAAATTAAAACCATAAATGCTACCTTTCCATCTGTATACTCTCGACTACTTCAAGACTATCCAACGCTCACTAGGCCCTCTGGGAAACCAGCTCTACCGGTCAAGCACGATACTCATCACCATATCCATACCACTGCTGGCATACCAGTCTGCTGCAAGCCAAGTTAGCCAAATGGAGTTCGATACCATGGTTCAAATGGGAATCGCCAGACCTTCATTGACCAACTGGTCATCCCCCCTCCACCTGGTCCCTATAAAAGGCTGTGACTGGAGACCATGTAGTGACAGAACCCTCATATCCAGAACCATCCCGAACCACTACCAGTACCCAACATTCAAGATTTTTCTCATCTACTCCACTGCACGACAGTTTTTTCAACAATAGACCTTGTACGAGCATACCATAAAATTTTTAGCAGACATCCCCAAGACAGCTATAACTACTCCGTTCAGACCCTTTGAATTCCCCTTCATAACTTTCGGATTCTGAAACGCAGTACAGACCTTCCAGCACTTCATCGATGGTGTATTAAGGGGTCTCGACTTCTGTTACGCCTACATCGATGACATCCTTGTGGCATCAAAGGCTGAAGAGCAACATAAGCCACATCTGAGGCTGCTTTTTGAACACCTCTCCTCCTTTGGTATTTTGATCAACTCTAGCAAGTGAATTTTGGGTGCCAAATGCATCAACTTTCTGGTATTCTTTGTTTCCAGAGAGGGATCAAACCTTTGCCTGAAAAGTTGCAAGCATTGCTGTCCTACCCCACGCTAAAGACTGCGAAAGACCTCAGATGCTTCATAGGAATGCTGAATATCTACCGTCATTTCACAGCAGAGCCCACTACACAACCTTCTGAGAAAGATTGTGAAGGGCAACACACCGGTTGAATTGGACTAAGGACAGCGGAGAAGCATTCAAGGCCTGCAAGCGTAATCTCAGTGAGGCAACATTGTTCGCCAATCCTATTCCTGATGCTAATCTGGCCATCATGTGTGACACCTCTGACCACTCCCTAGGAGCTGTCCTCCAGCAGAAGATTGGGGATATTTGGCAGCCATTGTCTTTCTTCTTAAAGAAGCTTAGTCCTACCCAATCTAAATTCAGTGCCTATGACAGGTATTCAGTGTATACCTCGTTGTCAGGTACTTCCTCCATATGATCGAAGGTAAGGACTTTATCATCTACACTGACCATAAGCCCCCTAAACCTTTGCTTTTCGCCAGAAGCCTGATAAGTACTAGTTACGTCAGTTCTGCTACCTAGAATACATCGGCCAGTTTTCCACGGATATACGCCACATATCTGGGGCTGACAATTTAGTGGCTAACTCGCTGTCAAGGATTGAGCAGTCACTGCCTTACTGGACTACGAAGCATTGGTCAAGTCGCAGTCTCACAATGCTGAACTGCAGCAGTCTCAAGTCTAATTCTGTCTCTAAGCTACAGAAAATCCCACTTCTGACACTACAACTAACACCATCAGCTATGGCCGCACACCCTCCACATGAATCTCCTTCACAAGATATATAGCACCGACCATTAAATCTACAAGATTTGGACGAAGAGTCCATTTTCCCTGACTGTCTTCAGAGTGGTGTATCATGATTTGTACCTTGCACATGAAATGTGATGTAGCCAAATCATTAGCAGGGTGTACTGTGGGAACCATCAACAATTTATAGTTTAGAAGATCATGTATGTTGTGTTTAGATAAATTGTGGGTAACTCAGTTATTTCATTGTTTATTTACTTGTCCATATTTGACGGTATTATTTAATATTTTATTGTTTTTTTGAACATGTGTTTTTGGATGTAATTACCAACATATACTTTGATCAAATTATTTTTTTTTACTGTAACTATTTTTATTTTCACTCTTTATTGATTAGTGTTCTAATGTTTGTATTTATTTGTATAATTAATTATTAAATTCTCTTTTTATTACTATTCCAAAACGTATTCTTTTGTATTACACTTGAACACCTGCCTCCTAATTCCAACAATAGTCCATTTTAACCTGCCTATTGAATTATCAAGAGTACCATAATTTTAATTTAGTATAATTGAATGTACCTTAGATAAGAGTGTTGAAAACTTGTTGAAATTATCTTGTATAGCAAATTTTTATCATGTTTCATTGGTTGATAAGCCAACAGCTTAAACTAAAGTAAAACATTTTATCTACTTGAAAAATAGATATTGCTATAGGTAAGTGTGATCCGTAAATCCTTTTAACAATTTGCAAATGACTGAAATTGTAATTTTACCAATGGATGTTTTAAAAATGTTACTGACTAATTCAAAATATTCGTATATTATCATTACTATTTATTTAAGATCATGTTTATAGTATTTTAAAAGCAATATCATTGTTACTATGCTATGGGAAATAAACTCAAGTATATAAAATATGCCTGAAATAGTACATGTATATATCTAAACTGTAAAACTTTTTATTGATGTACATTTATGTACTCACAAATAATAGCGACCACACTAACATGCTCATTCATCCACATATGTATACTCATTCACCATACATTGCTCAGTGTAGGCTAAGTTAGGTTAAAACAAAGTGCTTTCCATAATATTTACGTATCATACCTGTATTATTTGCATTATGAGAGTTACATTAATAAAGTTGTCTATTTAGCGAAATCTAATAAATACTGCAGCTTAGACTACAATATACATTTTGAATTCATAGTGCTTCAAGAATTTCAGAACAATATTTCAAGATTTAGCTCTATTGACTCTAGAAACAGACATACCAAGACAATATGTTTGCTGTAGACACACACCTGTGTTGCTATCTAACAATGAAAAGCCTCAAATAAGCGCTCAAATAATTGTTTGACATACTTTTAATCAGTTATTAAGTCACTTATGAGTGTGCTGGATGAGGCTCAGTGAGCCTCAGTGCTACCTGTGATGATAGAACAAGAACTATTTCCATAGGACTGGAAAACCGTTTTCAAGGGACTCATATGAGTGTACAGACTCCATGTTTCTAAAGTCAATGTTATCCAGGTTATTAGACTTATACATATATTTTATCACACCTTGCTCAACTATTAAAATAGCGTCTGACATTTCCTTGAACTGAATCTAATAATTTTATGTTGTAAGTTTAAATAAAAAAGCCAACACTATCTGTTGTTCTCAAAATTCATTTACCGATTTTGATTAGGTTTAGTTATACACACATCTGCAACCCTAAAATTGGAACACAACTAAGAACTTGGTAAGGAATATTTTTGAATCAGATTCTATTGGTTGGTACGGTTGCATAACCAATAGAGTTAATCGTAAAGCCCTCATAAGCTTCTAATTGTACACATCATTTGTCCAATGTTTTATGTGAAATATCATATTTAGTTAGTAAGGAGAAAGGGAGTATATTTAATTTATCCCTTCCATTATATTAAAAATTAATTTTATGCCCATTTATATGAAACTCCTTGTACCAAGTATTGGATTTTTCAGTATATTGGTACCAATAAGTATTGGAATTAACAATATAGAGGCTGTTTATTTCATTATTTACATATTAGTATCAGATTCAAATCTGGAACTAGGATATTCTGTATCAGGATTTTGATTTTCTAACCACCTTATTTGATTAGTGTAACAAGATTGTTTTAATCTACAAATAATTACAGAAGTGAATAGGTTTTGAGCGATAGTTACGAGATTTTACCAAAAGTGAAAAAAAATTCCTGCATGTTCTCATCTAAAGCAGCTCTTATTTTAAATTTCTGACTACCTTAAGATTAGATTTAAACTTAACTTGACTGCATCAGCAAAGCACTTGGGATCACTTTCTTTACGTAGTTCCCACTAAGGATACAAAGTTACTTGCTATGCCTCCACTGATATCCGAGGTTTGTGGTTTATTACACACCAAATTTAGTCAGTTGATACTTATTATTATTTAAATATAAATAAACAGAAACAAATAATTTTCATACAAGCTTGAAGTATTTCATTTGAGACTACGCCATGTATTAATTTTTAACTGCGCGATGGATCAATTAAAGAAATAAATGGCTTTCATAACCAATAACCAAACTAATAAAAAAAACTAAAAACAGACCAATAATAAACAATGTATAAATTAACCCTTTTGCCGCTGGCCGCTTAGCGCCGTTGACTAGCCTAAACCGCTGGGGCCTAAATCACTGTTTTTGTAGTGTTCTACATAAGTCGTTCTAAAACCCGTTGTTTTGAGGCTAGAATAATAATTTTTTTTTTGTTTTTTACGTCTTTAGACAGACTATAATATAAATGTATTTTTTTCATATTTTGAAAATTATTTTATTTAAAAAGTATATAAAATTTGCAAACAGAAAGTAATTTAAAAAAAAATTTGATTTGAATAAAAAATCAATGTAAAGAAAAAATATTTTATACATAAAACTTATTTTTATTTCAAAGTACATGTATAAATGAACACGTGTATAAAATTTCAAAACATTTGAACCGTATTGAACAAATAGAGATTTTTTTTCTGAAAACATACACAAATCTATTTATCACATAATCTTACCTTACGCTAGAGTGGGCAGTGCACGTGACCACCGGGAATAAGTATTGCCAACATTAAAACATTTTTTATCCCTTAATACATTTATTTGGGATCACAGACAACCAAACTGGGCTTTTTTATGTTTTTAAATAACAAAATTATAGGCATATTACGAAACGTCCTTTTATAAGGACGTTGGCGGTTTTCAGACAGAATACCAACGTCCTTTTTAAAGGACGTCAGCGGTAAAAGGGTTAAATAAATAATATTTTAGGCATAAACACACTTTACTTCTTGAATTTTTAATTATTAATGTTTTGTAAACAATAGAACAGTAATGCATCAACATGTGATATAGTAATTAATAAAATATGCATATTTAATTACCTAATACAGAAGAGAAAGTTTCAAAAAGATATTAACTAAATATAGTGATGATTTTTAGATTTTTCAAATTAATTTGAACTGATTCATTGTATTTTATATTCAGAATAATTATCTGCAAGCTGACCTTGTTATCAAGTATTTGTTATTTTTACAAATAAAATGTGTTCTTACGCACTTTCAATAATACATCAGTTGATTTTATTGTATTACTTGAGGTAACGGCGTCTTAGTAATTGAGGAAATAAATTAATAGGTTACAAAGCTTTAGACTTGGGTATGTATATTTTATTTCAGTTTTTATATTTTTTTACAATATACTCAAAATATAACTGAACTTGTGTTAGTTTACTGCACAGTTTAACATATAATTAGTAACATATACTATTTCATTATCTTCACTATACTTCTGCTGTGCTTTTGTTAATTAAGATAAGACAAATGGTCTTTGTCACACTCAATGTCAAGATTTTAATTTGTTGACACGATGATTATATTTTTGTATTGTACTGTAATATTTTAATTTGTATTGACTTTATTCACTAATATATGTTTTTTGTATTAATTTGAGGGATTAGGTTGAGGGAATTTCCATAAAATTCCTTAAAGATCTTAGCTTTTTATTTTTCCTGAAATCCAAAGTCTTACTACCCCAATTAATCTGCCATTAACTGTCATTATGCAGTCACTCCTGAGTAGAGATTTTTCTCACCGGTGTATTTTTTTATTCACTTTTTTTACATAAAAATATGATTTAAATTTGTTAAAAGTAATTTTGTAGATAATTGAATATTTCAAGAAAATGTTTATGCTTTGTTGTTCTAACTACATTTCTAAAAATTGATTTCTAACGTTTTCTAACAGAAAAAACTGATAGGTTATTTTTTGTATTGTGGACTAACTTTAACTTATTAGTTTCAAAATTATGTAGTTTATTAATCCATACTAATAAAATAAAATGTTTACATCTTTATAGGCATTAGTTATGACAACTATGTTACTTTTTCCCTCACTTTAGCCGCAATGAAATGAGTGTTGGAAATAAGAAGACCGGCATTTTGCTTCTAGAATAGTCCTTTATAAATACCTTAA
>JAQJVL010008441.1:0-19756 GCA_035578905.1 Stictocephala bisonia
CTTTTTAAAAAGTGACTAAATGCCTTTAATTTTCTAATTAATTTATTGAACTACTTGATAAATTTAAATACCAGATGTGGAAGAACATTTGACGTATAGTATCTTTAATATCGATCTCTTCGGGTGGAACATTTATTTGAAAATAAAAATAAAAAACATTAAATCAAAGTAGTCGTAACAGTTTATCTAATTATCAACTAAAGTTAGTTTTGTAACTCTCAGCGTTTTTAGCCAACTTTAGTCTCTGCCATAAACCCTTGACTGACTTAAGAGGGCTCTAAACCCCCGCGCTGAGAAGCGTAAAAACTGCTTTGCGCGGTCCAAGATACTGCCCTTATTTACTGTCATAAAATTATAAATGAAACATCTATTTAAAGATAAAGACATTTTTAACTCAAATCGCTTTTTAGAATTTTCGAATTCTCCTTCATTTCGATTTTATAGGTTATTGAAGTTACCCGATATTCAAACTAGTGCCAAAATAAAACTAGAGCTGTTATCGAAATTTTAAAAAGCGATTTTAGTCAGAAATGTATCTGGTTTCAATTTAGTTTTGGTTTCAGATCGATATCTTTAAATCTGTAGCCGCAATGTTGGACCGCGCAAATGCCTGCATGTTAATTTATTGCCAAAATATGCGGTGATTCGTGAGATCCAAGTGGCGAAACCTCGAACTTCTTAGTCGCGGATGGATTTTACTACTTCATTCATAAAACCTTTCTTCATTTAATTTAACATCGATGGATGCAATGTAGGCCTACGACGACTGATATCAGTATTATTTTACAGACTGATTACTTAGAGTTAGTCTAATTACTTTTGAATGGCTTATTTAGTTTAAATTAAAATGTGCGTTCCCATATGGTTCCTGACATAATCTAACTACAAAGTAAAACATAACATTTTTATTCGTAATGACAGTGCACAATATTTATTATATCATGAAAAATACTGTAATAATCATTTATATACAACATGTTTATGAAATAAATCATTTAAACTACATTAACGAATGCGTACAGTTAAAATATTAATTCAATAATTCCGGCTTGACCAAAGCAATAAGTAATTCTATAATAAGTCACTGTCACTATTGGCCTTTGTTTTATTTAAAAAATATAAATACAGTAATGTTAAGTCGTAACTATTAATTTATTATAGTTCATTAATGTTGTGGTAGAAAAAATGCTAGGTCATTTATTTGTAATTTTATAAGAAGGTAACTTTGAAGCAAATATTTTACCTAAACGGTAACAAGGACAGAAAATATGACAGCCGGGGGACGGGGCAGGGCGGAGCGGCAATCCTTTTGTGAACTTGAAGTCATGGGGCGAGGTAGTGTTTGGGAACCTCGTACCACTTCCGGTGTATTCCGTTGAACAGCCAATGAGAAGACTTAGGACGGTAAAACTTGACATAAGTGATATTTAAACATTGTGCAATGCGAAGAGAATTAATAAAATACTAATTTAAAAAAGTTTTCTTAATTAGCATAGTATGTGTTGGTAGATGAATTTAATACAATATTAATATAAACTGAACAAATATAACGGTGATCGATTAAGGTAAGCTTAAGTTTACCGAAATCGATCACCTTAACATTCGTAGCCTACATATTGCACTTATTTTTTATCAATACAGTATAAGTAGACCCTATTATACTGTATGAAATTTGCATTTTTTTACGTTACTTGTGTATTGAAGTAAAATTGTTCAACTATTATTATATTGCTGAAATAAGATGTTCTGATCGGTTTGGTTTTGTATTAATTTAATGCATGTTCAATTACTTGAGTATCCACTGACCTAATTTGAGAGCTCGTGATCAACTTGTGGCAGTCACACTGATCAACTTGGGTAGTCATCGTAATGGACTTGGCTATAAAAATGTCAAAGTAATAAAATGTTTTTATTGGTAATTTGTGAACATTTATAAAAAAAGTTTTTAATATGTTTGCCACATTTTTACAAGATGTACTACGTTCATGTATCATACTATCTATTCAATTAATTACATAAATAAAGCATAAATAAAGCTCGTCTAGTTTTAGTAAATTAGTTGGCTTGTAAAATTGTTGTACACAGTTGTTATTTATTTTTATTTGTTATGCATTTTTATATTATTTTTGTAATTAACTATTCCAATATTAGGAATTAATTAACTACTACAAAATTAACTATAACAAACCTACACATAGGAAATAATTAGATGGCTGCTGAGTTACTATATCCCCTGTCACTGTTATTTATATGGTGTTTAAGAAAATATTTAGGGGTTACTTTATTTTCAATATGTTTGTTGTATTATTATAAGTTGTACTGCAGTTAACTATGTTCTAAGTTGTACTTCAGTAAACTATGTTCTGTGTAGTATTAACAATGCAATTATTTTTTTTTAATTACTGTAGTTTTGAGGTAATTAGTTGCCTTAAGAATTTGTTGTTATATAGTTTTACTTCAATTGTCATGCTTTTTTACTTATATGTTGGAATTGTCTTAGTAAGAAAACTTATTATTGTATGTGCTACAGTACTTACACTACCTTTGTACAATACATAATATGTTAAATGATATGTTATTTAGTTAAAAATAATTGTAAAAACCGTACAATAAATATTAATCAAACTACAGTTTAATTGACAGTTGGATATATTATTCTACTTTAACATCAAAATATTTTTGTATGGTTCATTTAGCATTATTTTGTTTTATTCTTCAATTGACTGTACAAAATACATTGTTATTTTTAAATGTTTGGCATTTTATTGAATAATAAACCACGTAAAGCAAATTGTTAGGGTGCTAAACACTTGTTACAGCTATTTAGTAAAATACATTATTTATAGTTGTCCTCAGTTCTTTAAGCGTACCTAGCCCCACTTTTATATCAAACTCTTCAATTGTTGGGTATAATAAGTGTGGTATATAAATCAATTTTAAATTTCAAACGTTTTAGGAGACAAATTTTGTTAAAACCCGTGATTTTACAGTAAGCTTTGATTAGAAGTTCAATAATTTAGTAGCCCTCCTTATTTTCAGTGGAGCGTAAAAACTGCTTTGCGCAGTACTACAAACTACTTTACTCATATAAAAAACTGAGACCAAAGTACTGTGTGAATTGCTGAGGTCAAACTGGTAGACTAAGTAAGTCTAAACTACCCCGAACATACATGTTTATGAGGCCAAACTACTGTCAGGCAGGTGAGCCCAATCTGCTTTGAACGTCTAAAGTTATATGTTCGAAATTGATATATGCTCACAGCAGTTTCTCTGTTTTAAATTGTTGGTTATTTTTAACAGTCGTGTTTAAAAAAAATCGTCATATTTAGTAATTTGTGTATGCCTAATTGAATCATATTAAATTTATCACTTCTAAAATACTGTGAAATATTTATCAGTAAAACTAAAATCTTTGAAAAGTAATTGTGTAAGAACTGTTGTCGAAGTAAAATAATTGCTTTTCTCATGGCAATGGGAAAATTGAGCAAGATTATAATATATTATTTTATTATAATTGATATCATTCATACGGTTCGCTTCGGTTTTCGTCTCTGTCCGCGAAAATCTTTGTTGTAACAAAATGTTCGCTTTTTGAAACCAACTTGTCCCCGTAGTGTCATTTTCCGTATTGTAGTAATTCATTCAGCATACTTCAGAAGCAAATAAAAAAAGTGGCTATCCTTTAATGCTTTAAGCGTATGTTGTTTCAATCTTTAACTGAACATAAAAAGATACGAAATAGAAATTTATTTGCCAATTAATGCCTTTTTTAAATATTTAACCACATAAAAACCAATATTTAGATCACAATCCAAGAACTTTAAGAAATATTTACAAAAACCATTCTTTGTAACGTAATTTACTTAGTTTTTAGTAAAGCGTATCTTTATGTTTATAAATCGAACTCTTCAATAGTAGAATATAAGTATGGTAAGCCTATGCCTAACTATGTTAAATTTTAACCGTTTTGAGAATACAAGATTTGAACAAGAATTATGATTTTGGAAAACGTTTCAAGTAGAAATTCAATATTTTAGTAGACCCCCCATTTGATCAGTGAATAAATTGATTTCGCTGTAAAAAGTCTACTTTTCTAAACAAATATTACTTTGTTTTTTGTTTTTTTTTTGTAAATAAAAACTACTAAAAACTATAGTAAAATATTACTATTTTTTATAAAAACAAAATGACATAAAAAATGTTAAGAAATAAAATACAGCAGCAAAACCGGTACTGACTGGAAAATTGACAAAATTGTTGAAAAGAATTGGCCTTTCAGCTCAACATACATTCAGACAGAGAAGGTCGGGTGTAGCCACCTGAGGAGACGGCAGACGGGAGGAAGGGGTTTCCGGTTGAAAATACTACGAAAACCTACTATACAGGAAATGATTCTTGGGACTATATTGCACTTCGTCCGGCGGATTAAACTGGACGTAGTTCCAACTTCTATCGCCAGTGTCGCATGACTTCTATATTTTCTTTCCCTTTAGAGCCCTCTTAATTGTTTATTTTTTAAATATGCAATCAGGGAAGACAGAAACAGAGGTTATGTTCGAAATTGCCCTGAATGTGTGTCGGGTAGGTATTTCTCCAGCTTGCCATTCGGATGGTGGGGCCAGCACCTTGTCAGTCCATCCCTTCATGGATAAATAACGTATTAATTATTATTACCCGACTCTTGGTTGACGGCCTGCGAATTACGAATTACGCCACACGCCTTCTTCGAAAGTACAATAAGGCCTGCAACGGAAGCTTAGAATATCTATTCATGGGTGTATGTATAGAAATTAAATTTCCATTTGTGTATGTACACAACACTCGAAAAGTATTCACTTGGATTCACTTTTTATATATTTTGTTCCTAATATTATAAACGCGAACAGAGCATTTCAAGTATTTCCCGACCTACCTACATTTCATAAATTAAAATAAATGCTGAAAGAGTGCTATTGTGACGAGCCTATTTATGAGCATGTCATACTCAAACCATATCCTGTAAGTTTATTACTGTAACCAGATTATAGTTATGAAAACAACTGCAAGTTGATTGAACAAAATTAGTCTGAGCGCACAGCCAGTGACAGCTGGACGTAGGCGAGGAGTGAAGAGGGGGGGGGGGCTTTTTTATGAAAACATTAGCCTACTCAAACAGCTGTCTTAAAGAAGTGTTACAATATCTATTATTACCATATTTATTATTGTAATATTCGTTGGTAATATGGTTGTAGCAACACTGTCACACGCACATGTCAAGTAAGTTACTTTATTTAAGATAAAAAAAAATTGGGTGTGCGTCGGACCACACGGTGGAAGTTATACTTCTTTGGCCATTCTCATACACCCACTCACGCACACAAACAGACAGGATATATAAATGAAATATAAGACATTTTTCAATATTATTCAATATATTTATCTTCAATATATTATACGTGACTTCATTATTATATTATACACCTATATTATCATTATCAGTAATTTCTTCGATTAACAATCGATTAATCGATAGTTCTTAAAAATTTGTTCTTACTTTTCAGCGTGACGCGGTTTCTCGACCAACATCCCATCCCAAAGTGTCTAACGGGCGCAAAGAAGTATAACGACTTTATACTTTTTTTTTATTTTTCAATAATAAAAATAATCAAATATTCACAATAATCATTATTTTATACAACCTTTATTTTTCTAATGACTCAGGTAAAAAATAACGACTAATAGGCAATTCCAGACTAAGCTACAGCAAAGCGTGGTGGGGTTTATCAAGTATATTATAAAGCAGCTGAAGCTACTATTCTACTTTATCACAAGAACTAGAAACAGCGTAAGCCTTCTCTATAAAATTTACTAAGCCTACTGATGTCAACAAACTACCTCATTATGTAAGTCGACATTGGAACAACCAAACTGTAAAAATAACAATATGTACTATCTACATTAAAATGATTAACAAAATCAGAAATTATATACTTACTTAAACTGTGATAAAATATCTTCTTTCAACACGTAACTTGCTTAACTAAATATAACCTATAAAAATAATATTCTGAAAGTGACAAGTGGCTACTACTGAAATCAGTTGATAGCTACTCATATCAAATTATCAATGTTTGTCACACTAAAAAAATCCTAACTAAATATTACCCATAAAAATATTATTCTGACAGTGACAAGTGGCTACTACTGGTATCAGTTGATAACTACTCATATCAAACTAGTAATGTTTCTCACGCTAATATATATATATTTAACAATAATAAAATAATGTTAAGTAGTTTATTGGAATTTTACTAATAGGCAAATTGAAATAAAAGCTTGTAAAAACATAAATATATCGGAAAATATGAAAGAATTGCTGCAAAAATCTTAATGATGAATTAAGTAAATACAACAGTAGGATAATATTATTAAAAAAATATATTAATAGGTATTTGTAATGTTTTGAATGAACTTAATATCCAAATAAATAGCAAAAAAACTATAACAATCGTAAATCATTTGAAACATTCAAATTTCTTGCAAGTCATACTTTTTCATAAACAAGAGCATCAAATAAGTGTGATTCATAATTACAACAAATAATGGCCTGCTAAATACAAAAATAAAGACTGAGACGTAAACAAATAGGTTTGACATAAGAGCACTCTATCGGATATAATCATAACTAATTAATCGAAGTTCCTATGCTCTCCGCATGACGTCGCTCTTGTTACCAGCCCAACAAAACGTCGGCAGCTCTTTTATACCCCGCCTATTCAGAGCTGAATAGGCCATCATCACTTCTGCTTCTTCTTATTGTATTTGTTTATCTCGCTCTCTTCGTGACTTGTAATGCTTACAATAAAGCGAACTCCTTTATCGGAAAAGGACAAAGGAGGGGGGAAAAGAGTTTGTGTTCGGAACCATATTCTTGATGGTAGGAAAACTCGAGAAAGATGTTGAAACTTTGAAAATCATATATAAATTGATGTTATTAATTTAAAAAAAATACATGGTTCTAAGCTAAATAAATATGTATTTAATTTAAGGGATATTATTAACATGCAAGTATTTTAAAGTCGTTTTAATTTTATTTGTTTACCGTATCATTCGGTAGACATATAATGAAGACATATATCATACGTGGCTGTGATGAAAACACAATCATCTTTGGCTCTTAGACATTCAAAATAAAAGGTTAATGAGAAAAGAAACAAACCTTTTTTTTCTGGACTAGGAGCGTCAGGATTCCAGTCAGATAAAAATTCAGTTGTCGAGATGATGATTCAATGAAATAAAAAAATTGTTAAACTAATTTAAATAACTAGGTAGAACTACATTTCCAGAACCTAGTCATTCACAATGCTACATTTACAAGCAACAATTAAATATAAATTTGCATTCGTGCGACACTAATGCATATAAATACATATTTTTAATTGTCCAGTAGCATAATTGATAAATTAAGCTTCCTATATACAAAATGGCCGATTCGATTCCAACTAAATCAAAAAATATTTGTAGACGTCAGCTAATGTCCTACGATTTTTTTAAGTTTCATTAATTACACCTTTTAAATAAATGTTATTATCAATTTTAACAAAAATGTTAGGCTACATTTACAATATATATTCGCCAATATTTAGATGATATTTGTATTAAAAAACATTATCAGGGGCTTGAGTCATGCTCAAATCAAATTTTAAAAATATTTTATATGAATAAGTTAACGCAGTATATATCCAAGCTTGTGAGTAATCGATTATTTCAATAAATCCCTAAAGCTTACAAATCGTTTCCCATAACGTTTTATTTCCACTCTTATAACCAATAACTTGACATTGGTTATAAGACATATCATGAATTAATATTAAATAAATTGTATACATTGTAAAATAAAAATAAAAGGATGTAAAAAACACATAAATAAAAACAGATGTTCAGTTAATTATATTTCTAAGGAATGTACAAACTATAGTATACCAACACCTACTTTGAGGCGGAAAACGCAGTCGACCGCGCTAATAGCCCACATTTCTAAGCCATTGTCACCCGTAAGCTGGGTCGGGAGGCCGGCGGGCAGCCAATTAGTCACACGTATTGCTCCGAGTACCAATACGATTTTTTCCAGATTCAATTTTATGGAAATATAAGTCATGTTACGTTATTCATCGCGGCCTGCTGTTAATCGTGATATAAAATTTGACGCAAATCGGTGAAAATTGAGTGGTTAAAATGCACTTACTTAATGTGTTTGAAACAGTAATAAGGATTTAATTTAATAATACTACATAAATAAAACTAGAATCATGTATTTACAAAAGAAAAAACATTACACAGTCATAAACATAAAGTCGGCAAAGCAAGCGTTCATTAATGGAGAAACAACTGGCCTGCACAATCTTCCTGGGAGAGGTGGACGCCATATTGTTGTGCACATAGGCAGTGAGACGGGGTTTTTGAATGACCCAAACGATCCATCAGAAACAAACGACGCTCGATGGATTTTTAGGGCAAAAAAAACAGCGAAGATGAGCAATGCGACGCATCACGACGAAATGAATGCGGCTACCTTTGAAGAGTGGTTTTCCGGAATCACGCACTTACTTCCACCAGATAGCGTAATTGTAATGGATAACGCGTATTATCATAGTGAGACATTAAAAAAACTTCCGAACATAAGCTGGAACAAACTCAAGATTCAACAGTGGCTGACAGATAACGGCGTGGAATACAATCAAAAAGATGTCAAGGCAGAACTACTCGACCGTATCCCAGCGCATTTTAAAATGGAAGCCAAGACGTATAAAGTCGACAAAATTGCCGAAGAACATGGTCACATGGTACTCCGTCTCCCACCTTATCACTGTGACCTAAACCCGATAGAGTTGGTATGGGCCCAAGTCAAAAATGCTGTTGCCATGATCAATACTGACTACAATATGTCTTCAGTTGAAGAGGATCTACATAAGGCGATAAACAACGTCACTGCCGAGAACTGGAAAAAGTGTGTCGAACATGTGAAGAAAATTGAGGCATATATGTGGGATCTTGATGGAATAAGCAACGAAGTGCAGGACAGGATTGTTGTGATGGACGCTGGAAACAGTGATGACACCGAGGAAGAATCCTGGAGCAGTGACGAAGTCAGTGATGGCGAGTCGAATGACGAGTTGGCTTTTCCTCTATGAAGTAAGCTGTTATTCTTTAATTTCATAAATAAATATTAAGGATTTACCGTTACAAAGAAAAATAAGTATCAACAATAGATTTGACTTTGAAATACAAACTCTTTGTTTCTAAATACATGCATTTAGTTATTATTCAGCTGTTAAAGTAATTAACTTTAATTGTTAACACCAATTTTTTTTATTTTTTAACATTGAATTTTGTAACTAGTTTATATCTATATTAGGGCTATACAAATAAAGCTCTGACGTAAATAAGGGTACGTTTAGGATAGTTTAGGATTGCCCAAGCGTGTAAACAAAATTTAAATCACCTAAAATGACTCAATATTTTACTTCTAATATGGCAGTTAAATGGTTTACTTTATTCGACTGCTTATTATTATCTGTCAGTGTATATAATTTGCTTTGCTTTGTTTAAATGTTTAAAAATGTTATCCATTCATTTTATTTTTGTTATTTTGTTATTAATTATGTTTATTGGACCTTTTTGGTAATGTAAATGGATGTAAAATACTTCTATAGAGTCTAATTATTGTCTTCCTTTGTTCTAAAATTGTTAGATATTTTTAATGTTTGTGAATTTTAAAATGACACATTACGTTTTCCTTGTATTTCGTTCTTAAGACCAAGATAAATACATCAACTCTGTTGTGTATTTTGATCTTAGCTAGTTTGTTAATGGCTGTGCAATGTTTTTTTTATTTTGTAAATACAGTTTAAATAGGTTTAATTTAATATTATTACAATACTGATCAGTTATTAATTCCATTAAGCGATATTTTTTAATTGTAAATTTTCTTGGTTCGTTTGTTTATGACTGTGTAATGTTTTTTTTCTTTTTTAAATACATGATTCTAGTTTTATTTATGTAGTATTATTAAATTAAATCCTTATTACTGTTTCAAACACATTAAGTAAGTGCATTTTAACCACTCAATTTTCACCGATTTGCGTCAAATTTTATATCACGATTAACAGCAGGCCGCGATGAATAACGTAACATGACTTATATTTCCATAAAATTGAATCTGGAAAAAAATCGTATCGGTACTCGGAGCAATACGTGTGACTAATTGGCTGCCCGCCGGCCTCCCAACCCAGCTTACGGGTGACAATGGATTCAAAAGGTGGGCTATTAGCGCGGTCGACTGCGTTTTCCGCCTCAAAGTAGGTGTTGGTATACTATAAACACTTATTTTATTTAAATAAAAGCATGGAAAGAAATGATCTTCAAAAACAGCAGTTCTATTAATCACAAAGATTTTATGTAAACAGCCTTCAACAAATTGAATTGTGGTTTCCAGCCTTCGGCCTCCAGCCCCAACTTAGTGGGGTGGTAAGTAAAATATTTTAAATTGTAATTTGCATCAAAATTTAATCAAAATCGTCAGAACAAAGTTTGGAAAACTGCATTTAAAATGTTTTTACACGTATAAAAATGTTATAACTAAAAAACTAGTGAAGTTAGAGACATGCGGTTTTAATAAAATATTTTAAATTGTAATTCACACCATTCCTGAAAATTTAGTCAAAATCGTTAGAGCTCTTTTTGGGAAAATTTCATGTTTTTCCCCACAAAAAACTAATATTTCAAACAATTTTCTGGAGATATTGGTTAAATACACCTACATACCAAATTTCATAAAAAATTATCTATCCGTTTGGTCTCCATCGAACTGCACAGACACAAATACGAACAGACATGAAATAAAATTTTAAAAAAAGACTTTTTTGGGTTCGGGGGACCCTAAAATGGATTTTTAGACAAACTTGTTAAAAGAATTTTTTTGACGATCACAATACTTTCTCTATGCTAACGCATATGGGAGAAAGGAAAATAGGTAACATCGTTTCTATAGAAACAGACAGACGATGCATTGCAGACGCATGCCTAACTTATGGCGAATTATGTCAAAGAAGCCCACGGACGGCTAGTTTGTGAAGATAGACAGAGAGAGGAAGTTAGCTGGCGGCACCTGTGAAGACAGTAGAAGACTAATTTCATAGGAGAGGCAAATCAGTTTCACGGCACCCATACAGTCTTCTTGTTTCTATAATCTGAGAATGACTAATGGAGTGGTGATCTAGTTTTAGTTGTTAAAACAAAAGGCGTTAATTTAGCGAAGAATTGACAAATACGGCTCCTTATAATTGCTATATATTGTTTACTCAAGTTGTTTAACCATTCGTTATATTCCTTCCAGTTTCATCATAGCAGTATACAGATCTTGACATTAAACTCTTCTACTTAAAACATAAAACACTACGAATCTCTGTAGACAGAGTAAAGGCACGAACTATAGTCCGAATAAAATAACTTTGGTACTGGCGGAACGGCTACTTGCCGCTGGTCTGAAATGACAAAACTCTGAACTTTAATTTTCTGTCAAACTTAAAATAAGTAAGCAATAGTGAATTTGAGAGTTGATATTGGTCACTTAATATGTTCAAATTATTAAATTTACAATAAAACCAATATATTTAATTTTCAACTAGGCCTTTCCCCAGCAAAGCTATAAATTAATGCAAAGAACAAAAAGAAGAATATTTGATATTAATTAACACTTGTATGAATCAAAATATATTTAAATTTAACAACAAATTCTATCAACAAACAGAAGGTACTATGGGAAATCCATTATCATGTTTTGTGGTAAATCTATATATGAGTAATTTTGAAATAAAAGCCAAAGAAACTTTACCATATTTTCCCCAATATTGGTTTAGATATGTGGATGATATATTTGCAATATTTAACACAAGTCAAAACTTAAATAACTTTCTTAGTAAATTGAACTCTTTTTACACAACAATAAAATTTACGTATGAATCTGAATCGAATTCAAAATTACCATTTTTAGATATTTTAGTTTCAAGAAATCAAATTTCTCCTAATCTTGATTTTTACATATATAGAAAACCAACTCACACCAACAGATTCATCACCAATGACTCATATCATCCACCAACTCAAAAAAGAGCAGCATTCAACAACATGATTTATAGATTAATTATTAAACACGCCTTTAAATGAGGACAATTTTGAAAAAGAACTTTCCTATGTCAAAAATATTGCTGTTTACAATGGATATGATCCTATACTAATTGATAATATTTTTAAAAAGTCTGTTAAGAAACAAATTAAAAGATCAAGGACTACATTAAAAGAAATAAAAGAAAGAGAAGAAAATTATTGGGCAAGTTTTAAATTTAACACGGAATTATCAAGAACCATTCAACACTCATTCAAGAAAAATTCAAATATCAAACCTACATTCAAAACTACAAACAAATTAAAAAACAAACTGAATAACCCTAAAGACAAAATTAAAAATGAAAATCTATTAAAATTAACTGTGATAACTGCGAAGAAAAATACATAGGACAAACCAAAAGAAATTTAAAAATAAGATTCAAAGAACATTTTTCACACATTAAATTTAACAGAGAAGAAAAGTCAGCAATTGCTAGACATTGTTTGACAACAAATTACAATATCAGCAAAGAAAATTAAAAAATAATCAAATCAGTTTCATCTTCTAAATACTTAAATGTCTGGGAAACATATTTTATAAACAAAAGTAATTCATCTTTAATGAACAATGAAAATGGACCTATTCAAAATTCTCGTTTATTATCAACTTATTTTATTAAAAATTATACACTCTAATATATAGACTACATACACACTATACATTATTTACAATATATTTATACTTACATTCTTTAAATTATTTACATCCGTTTTCAGAACTAATTATTATTGTCTTGTTTGTTTACAAATAAAGTTGTGTTGCCTGATGATGCCAGCTTTGCTGGCGAAAGGCCTAGTTGAAAATTAAATGTATTATTTTTATTGTAAATTTAATAATTTGAACATATAAGTAAGCAATAATTTTCAAACTAATTGTATATTGTCCACCATGTTATGATCTTTAAGAAAAATTATGCGTTTCCTTTAATCGTGATATTTGAGTTTAAGAACACGTTTTTATGAGTGAAATTGCGCGTGAATCGTCTTTAACCTGTCATTGTTGCGACAATAATAATAGTAAAATTATTTCTTGTGGATGGATGGTAATTTGATTCATTATGATTTGTTTGGTATAAGTACCATTTAATCATTCAAAAAAGTGAATGAGAAATTAATTTTTTTTGTAAGCCTATGCAAACCCGGTAACGACAAACGCTAGACAACATTTCTGTTTCGGTTAGTTGTTTTATTCGGACTATAGTACAGTACAAGGTGAACATTACTGATAAATACTTTCAGTCCAGGCCGAATTCGAACCCAGGCTCAAAGTCCTGGCGCTTTAGACCGTTCCGTGACCTCTAATCATATATTATTTAACTTAACAATTATTAGTTTTGTTTGAAATGTAGGATGGGTAGTAAGTAACACTTGAAGACAAAATGAGATGTTTACACTTGTCGGAAGTTGTTTGTGTTTTTAACACTAAAATCGTTGGAAATATCAAAAAAATTAACACGATCATCCGCTCTATTGAAACTTAACTTTATTCGTTGAAACCCACTATCACGTTTTAATTTTTTTTTATTTCTTTTTTCCAATAAACAATTATTTCTATACACCAAAAAATGTAAAATTTCTTGTTTTTTTCCCAATTTATTTTTATTCGTTCATTTAATAAAAATTCTTAATATAATTTTTAGATGAAATTTGGTCGTTCTTTGATGATTTGCTTATTTGAAAACACTACTCAGTAAACAAAATTATGGGAAACAAAGATGTTTGCTCACATTCTTAATTAATTGATAACGAGTGCTCGTTCACTCTTTATATTCAACACATGCATCCATCATCAGCTGATATATTAGAATCATTTAATTGTTGAAACATTTGTCTCTCTGTCTTTCGATTGCCTACTGGGCATGGTTAACTCGTGAATAGCTTGTTCATGGTTTGTTTATTCATGTATTCTTAAACATTTGTCTCTCTGTCTTTCGATTGCCTACTGGGCATGGTTAACTCGTGAATAGCTTGTTCATGGTTTGTTTATTCATGTATTCTTAAACATTTGTCTCTCTGTCTTTCGATTGCCTACTGGGCATGGTTAACTCGTGAATAGCTTGTTCATGGTTTGTTTATTCATGTATTCTTAAACATTTGTCTCTCTGTCTTTCGATTGCCTACTGGGCATGGTTAACTCGTGAATAGCTTGTTCATGGTTTGTTTATTCATGTATTCTTAAACATTTGTCAGTAGTAGGGATTTGCCGTTCCTGGCCCAGAGCTTGAATTTCGGTACCAGTGGACCAGAGATTGAATTTCGATATATATATATATGGTTAGATGTGTTTAGATTGATAATTTTCCAGTTTGCTCGGATGGTTGATAATTTTGTGTTTGCCGTTCCTGGCCCAGAATTTTGATGGGGAAAAAATATGAGTGTTGAATGTTCTAGTTTTACGGCGTGGGGTTGAGTTTTGTCTACCGTAATTTCTGTAGGTGTAGATAAACAATGTTATTTACAAATGGGTTCAAGATCAGGCGATTGTCTTGATCCACGATTGTAACAGTGATTTGCTGTATTTTTCGCAGGGCACTATCTAACGGAGCATAATATCTCTGGAGCGGCGTTTCTGATATTTTGTAGCCCCGCGGTACGGCTGGGAAAAATGTGTATAGCAGTCGATGTTCTTTGTGCTTGTGCAAGTGTTCGTCGTGATTTGAGTAACTGTTTTCAACCAAATTGCAATGTATCTCGACTGTATCCACAGCTCTGAGATTTGGTGGTTTCGTGGTTTTTATGATATGGTCGGCCATGTAGTAAAAACGTTCGTTACTGTAGTCTTCTTTTTCCTCAGACTGCATTTCGAACCCCAGCAGGTTTCGTATTGTGGAGTCGAAACTGAACTTGAGCGGTGAGACTATCGATACCCTGTCATCCATTTTCGCTATGCTGAACCTCGCAGAATCAACCACGTTCAGTGTTTTGAGGAACTCACTGCACTTGACCTGTAGGGTGTCTAGCGTCAAGTGGCCTTTCTGAAAGAGAAGCGCTCTCGGACCAATGCTCTGTTGTTCGGCGTTAGGACCTACCCAAAAGTACATCGTTCCATTTGTCGGATGATTAGCGATATTGTTTTCCGAATAAAACCCGTACAGAGCCAGTTCGTAGTCATCTTCATCGCGCAAATATATTGGGTGCTCCAAGTGAAGTGTGATCACCGAACCCGCTCCAACCAGTTTGAACAGCATTATGATTTTTAAAAGTCTTTGTCTCCCATACACACACATAGGTGTCTCTTAAAAGTTACTCTCGATCGATGCGAAAAAAAATTGTTTTTTTAAATAGCCGTGTTTGCCACATGTTATTCAGGTGTGGAGGCCCTCACGCCATTCTCGAGAACTTCAAGTTTCTCCTCGATCTTTTCGAGCCTTTCGTTTGTTTTTCTCTTCAAGTTTCGGACGGCATCGAATAGTTCATTGAGCTCTAGTCGAAGTTTGATTTCGACTTTATCGAAAGCTTGCAACGATTCATGGGAAAACTCTCTTTTCATCTCATTGATTTTAGAATCGA
Organism: Stictocephala bisonia; assembly: GCA_035578905.1. Classification (NCBI taxonomy): domain Eukaryota; kingdom Metazoa; phylum Arthropoda; class Insecta; order Hemiptera; family Membracidae; genus Stictocephala; species Stictocephala bisonia. The sequence goes on from JAQJVL010008441.1 coordinate 15,715, forward strand.
CGTATTGTGCACTATTACCACCAGCAACAAAAGTGATGTTCGTATCACCAAATTTGTTGATGTGAAAAGTACTGCCACGATAACTCTCCATAGTTATAGTCTCTTACCACCAAGACTTCCAAGTGTATTTGTTATCTCGTAGACACCGCACGATATCATTCCAATCTTCACTTTTGTCGTTACGTCGTAACACCTCAATACATAGGTGGCCGCATATCGGAGGAACATCAAAATCTTGGACTCTGTCGATGTTGTATTTGAGATTGTCTGCACCCAAATAACGTACCAACTCTAGTGGTGGTCTTGCATCACCGAACGAGTCGAAGTATAATTTATGTTCTCCCCGTTTTACGTAACACGTCCAGTGGGTGCCATTAGATGATATATCTCCAAGATTGATGACCCCACATTCGATGGGACTAGGTATTGACGGTAGCATTTGACGCATAAACACGCCTCGAAAATTTTCTATCTTTAGCGTTTTGACGTAATTTTCAATTTCAGCGAGCGAAAGGGGTGTGATCTTTTTTTATTACCAAGCAGTTCGTCTAACTTGGAGTTGATGCGCCGTTTAAGACCTGAACCTTTAGGACCGATAATACTGTCAAGTTCACTGTCAATTAGTTGTTTCAACCACGGTACGAACTTATTCTTGAGTAGTGGTGCTATTGTGTGCCTCACAACTGGTGAAATGAAACGTTTGCCACCAGGTACATCTGTTTCGACAAAATCTAGCATCTCTTTCAAGAGACCTCCTTTTTTGTTCATTGAAAGCTGTCCGTATGAAAGCTCCATCCGTAATCCTTTATTATCTTTTTTCGCTTTGACTATACGTTGGTGCTGTCTTGGTGTGAGCAAGATATCATCGCCACCACACATAGTCACTTGGTCTTTCGATAGACCAATACTCGCACTCTGCCGCCTTCGGTAAGCGGTGCGGAGCTTACGTTTCTGTCCATCCGACAGCCTGATTTTATGATGATGATGTAACGCAGCCATAATCATACACTTATAACTAAGTCATGGATATTTACTGTCCAAAGTGTAAAATAAAAACGAGCTCAATAAATGTTGAGACTTTGAAAACGGTAAACGAAAAGTGGCGACACAAGGCACAATGCGTAGTTTGTGGAAAAGGAAAGAGTACATTTATTAAAGCACCGGATTTTGCTAACCAAATGAAACCTTCCTTGATCGAAGCGAAAGAATTGCATCGACCGGTGATAAAGAAATTTCCGAAACGAAGAATCGTAACGCTTGGAATCGATGATTTGTGGGCTGCCGATTTGGTCATCATGGATAGGTATAGAGGTGAAAACGACGGTTACAAGTACATTCTAAATGTCATAGACACGTTCTCAAAATATGCTTGGTCAGAACCATTAGTCAGAAAAAGTGGATCTGATGTAGCCGAGGCATTTAGAGTTATATTAGAAAGAGCTTGGCAATGCGGGCACGAGTCACCCAATCTACTTCATACAGACAAAGGGCGTGAATTCGTAAACAGTGACTTCAGGCGTTTGTTGAAGGAACATGAGATCAAGATGTATTATACTGAGAATGAGGAAAAGAGTGCGATAGTAGAAAGATTCAACCGTACTCTAAATGAGAAAATGAAAGTACAATTTGAAGTGCGTAAGTCATTTCGTTGGATTGACATTCTCCAGTCTTTACTGAAAGACTACAACAGCAGTTTTCATAGAACGATTGGTATGATGCCAGTTGAGGTTAATGCGGAATGTGAACCTGAGCTTAGACGCAAATATGCAAGCAGGGATGAAACAACATCAGCAGTGCGAAAACCTACACTCAAGATTGGTGATAGAGTTAGGATTACGAAAAATAAGGGTCACTATGCAAACAAGTACGGGCGCAACTGGACTCGAGAAGTATTTACCGTTTATCAAGTTAATAATACAAATCCAGTCACATATAATATCAAAGATTCTGATGGAGAACATATTATCGGATCGTTTTATCAAAAAGAGCTCCAAAAGTCAGTATTTTAAAAATGAACAAAAAAATAAAGTTTTTTTTTTATTTACCTAGCAAAATGTGATTGTATTTCGAGTAATGTCATACGTGAAGTTTGTTTCTGCGACAACAACAACGTAAGCTGTGGTACCACTGTTCGCTGCTGGAGGTGCGACTGGATTTATAAAGTCTAACTCAACTTGTATATCGCTTCTAGATCTGTCGGTCGACTGTGGATGTAGATGAGCCTTCGACTGTGTTGATCACACTTCACTTCTTCACAAACTGGAATATTACGGGATACGGGGAGTGCCCTTCAGGTGGCTTGAATCGTATCTCAGTAATAGAACGCAATTCGTTGGAATATCTGACGCTAGATCGAGAGAGAGGCGACTGAACTATGGAGTTCCGCAGGGGTCCATACTTAGTCCGCTTCTCTTCTTAATCTACGTCAATGATGTTGGCACATCTGTACAAAACGGACACATTGTTCAGTACGCAGATGACACGACTCTCTGTCTGAAAGCGAACTCAATCAAAGAACTCGAGCAAATTGCTCTCGTGGAGCTCAACAGCACCATTCAACATTTCAACGAGCTCAACCTCAAAACCAATCCAACAAAATCAAATTTCATTAAATTCTCTTTGCACCAAAAAGACTTAGACAGTCTAGCGGTCATGTTAGATGGAACTGAGATCGAAGAGGTCTACACAACCAAATTCCTCGGAATACATCTTGATAAAGGTTTGACGTGGGATTGCCATGTAGACCATGTTTGCTCAAAACTTTCCTCAGGAATTTATGTCTTGAGAAAACTATCAGAGTACTGCCCGACTCAGGTTCTGATGACGGCGTACTACGGAGTCATCTACCCTCATCTCTCCTACGGACTGACTGTGTGGGGTGGATGCTCAAACTCAAACCTCTCAAGAGTTTTCATCCTCCAAAAAAGAGCGTTGCGAACAATTGCAAAATTGAAACAAAGAGAGTCGTGTAAGCCAGTATTCAAAAATCTGAATTTGTTGACATTACCCTGCCTCTACATCTTGGAAACTTGTCTCTTTTTCAAATCAAAATGTCATGCTATAAGAGGTTGCGACATACACTCTTATGACACTAGAGGCAGGGGCGACTACCGTTCTGGGAGGCACAGAACGGTAGTTTATGAGCGACTGCCTGTACAGGCAGGAGTAAAATTTGTCAACAAATTGCCAAATTCAATTAAAAGTGCCCCCACGCTGAAGGCGTTTAAATCTCGTCTAAAAGCAAAGCTGATTGCAGAGGCATTCTACAGCTTAGACGAATTTATGGCACACAACTGGGAGACCTAGCGAAATTTATTGGGTTAGGCTACTGAGTGGGTTTATGAGATGAATGCGTGTATTAACGTGTTTTGTATGTTTGAAAGGGATCTCGATGGAAGAATGAATGGCTAAACAATAGCGAATAGCAATAATGGATAGCTTGACGATTGCAATGCATATTTGTACTATGTTCTACGCAATAAATCATTTATTTATTTATTTATTTATGAGTATCTACGACCATTATTGGAAAGTTGCTTTGGAAATTCTCAGGAGTTAACATAACATCAGAATCCCCAAAGTTCACCATTCGAAAACGTACATACTGATCGTAAAGAAGTCGCCACTTTGAATCTGACATATTCAAGTTTCGCAATTCTTGTGGGTAGCGATCACCGTTTATTTTGACGGTTACGTTCTTTATGGTACAACTGTCGAAAACTGATGGATTTGCCTTTTGATCGTTCGAGCGATTAGTTTGCAAACCAATTATGACGAAACGTGGATCGTTCACACTCCGATAAACGTTGGTGATGTCAAAGTTGAATGAAGATCCAAACACGCCTTTCTTCTCGATACACTGCCATTGGTAGTATCTGAACGATAGTCTGTCTTTGTCGCTCAATTCTTTCAATCCCGCAATAAGTTGTATACGACTGGTAGATGAGTATTCTCATCTACCAACGGTACGCGTAGAACAAACGATGTAATTTTTACCTTTCCATCTTCAGGTTCAACGTCGGTTGCTTCTGAACCTTTCCAA
>JAQJVL010008442.1:0-19756 GCA_035578905.1 Stictocephala bisonia
GTAGCCGACGGTCGCTGGAAGTACCCGAAGGGAAAGGTCGCCATATTGGATGAGGAATTTTGGGAGGGAATTTTGAGGAGGGAAAGACGTCATATTGGACAAAAAAGTTCATTTTATATAGTCTAACATGGAAAAAGGCATCATATTGGATCATATAAAGTGAAGTTTATATAGTTTATCATGGAAAAAGACGCCATATTGGACAAAAAAAGTGAATGTTATATAGTATAACATGGAAAAAGACGCCATATTGGACAAAAAAGTGAATTTTATATAGTATAACATGGAAAAAGACGCCATATTGGACAAAAAAAGTGCATTTTATATAGTATAACATGGAAAAAGACGCCATATTGGACAAAAAAGTGCATTTTATATAGTATAATATGGAAAAAGACGCCATATTGGACAAAAAAGTGTATTTTATATTGTATAACAAGGTTAACAGTGCATTTTATATAGTATAACACGGAAAAAGTTAGGTTAAGACTGTATTTTATATAGTATAACAAGGTTAACAGTGCATTTCATATAGTATGATGTGGGAATTTGGAGGGAAATTTGGGAATTTGAGGTTAGGAAAAGTAAGGTTAGGAAATTTGGCGGGAATTTGAGGTTAGGAAAAGTGAGGTTAGGAAATTTGGTGGGAAATGGGCGCCGCCATCTTGGATCCGGTTCTGGCCGCCATCTTGGATCCGGTTCCGGCCGCCATCTTGGATCCGGTCACGTGACCGCCGCCATCTAGAAAGTCCAAAGGTAAAAGTGAGCCCAGAACTGTCCTTTTATGTCTACTACTATCAAGTCATTTGTACTCGTGTGTTAATGTATATATATATTTACTACCACGTAATTTGTACTAGTGTGTTAATGTATATACTATCAAGTCATTTGTACTCGTGTGTTAATGTATGCAATGTCAAGTACGTGCACATTTGTACTCGTGTGTTAATGTATATAGTATCAAGTACAGTAGAATCACTTTAACAAAAATCGCCTCGCGCAGGTTGCGTAGCGGAGGTAGTGTTTCGGGTGGGGAGTGAGGAGCAGAGCGGACAACAACAACGCGCTACTAGCCTGGCTGTGTATTTTCGGCTGGCCAATGGTGGTGAAGTGACACGGAGCAACAACTAACTTAATTTTACTGATATAATGAGCGACAAACCTAAACATATTTCTAATAACTTGCATTAATAATTTACTCTAATAATTAACATTGTGTCACTAAGGAAAATTTGGAATTTAAACGATATTAACTCACATGTTAATATTTCGTTCCTGGTCTAAAACTGGTCGAAAGACAGCTCCCTCTCGGTTCCCATGTGTTCAACTCCGCTCATGGCTCCATCTCCATCACTGAAGCTAACGTCATTGGCGACACCTCCATCTTCACCGTTACCACTGGCACATACACTATCACAGTAACTGTCACTGTCTTCATCTAAGTTTATGACGAAACGTTCTGTCACATTGTCCAGCATCCCTTCGGCTGCAATGTACTCGTCCTCTACCTTTTCTACATGTGAACATCGGGTTTTCCATTCTTCTTGAGTTATGGAGTTGAACCTTTCCAAAGCAAGTTGTGTTACAGAATCTATTGTAAATTTGATATTTGTCTTTTTAATGTGTGACTTGACTGTGGCCCATATCATTTCAATCGGGTTCAAGTCAGGGTGATAAGGAGGAAGCCTAAGTACTGTATGGCCGGCTGCTGCTAAGATGTGATCTGTCTTGTAGGTTACGAATTTTGGTTTGTGTTGTTTTATGAGGTCGTACAATTCGGGTTTTAGTAGATTCGAAGAATGATGAATAGCTCGCTCAGACAACCATCACATCATATCAGCTGTCAACGAGGACGAAGTCGGTGCTGGGTTTATTTGTTCCCGGTGGTAGGGAGCATTATCAATCACAACCACGCTATTTGTTGGTAAATTTGGTATTAACTTTTCTTCTAACCATTTAGTATAATTATTTTTATTCATGTCGTCATAGTAATCGCCTTTCTTCATTCCAGACTTAAACATTAAGAGAGCACCCGGAATAAAGCCCATTTCCCCGCCAGCATGCATCACAATTACTCTCTGTCCCTTGCCCACTGTTTTTTTTAATCCGTCCGATTCACTTTCAGTCCATGATTTTTCGGAAGAGGAAGAACTATGAAAGTATGTCTCATCATTGTAAACGATCGGACGATTTTCTTCACGGTACTCTTTTATCTTACGCAAGTATTTTAATCTAGCTAATCTAATGTCGGATTTTTCAATCAACAATTTTCTGGTAGTTTCCGTTTTTTTCCATCTAAATCCGAGATTGCGAACTACTTTCCTCAGACTTGTTATTCCACCCGAAAAGATAATTCTTTTTTCAAGAACCCGAAGGATTCCTTTCAAATTGGGTATCTCTCCCTCTAATGTGTGAAAACTGTTAATTGTCCGTCGCACAACACACAAATCAAAATTGTCCAAACCCGTTATTGGACTTTTCTTAGGTCTGTTTTTCCTTAGCGTTACGAACTTCTTTTCTTGTCCGGGTGACTGGGCAGCTTCCTTGACGATTTTATATGCAGAACTATGGGATATTCCACATGCTTCTGCCACTTCTGAGAGCAACTTCTTCTCCGATAAATCTTAATTTTTCTTCTTTAAATAACTATATACATTGTAAATAATACTTCGCGTATGACTATGAATAACAGATCTTTTTTTATTTGATTTACTAGTACTACTACCCTGCTGCACATTCATTATGCTCCAGAAACTATATACACTATGCACTAAACGATTACGACACTAAACGCTTATTTATAAAACTAAAATAAATTTCGTGACACTAAACGTTAAAGCTAATGTTTTTAGAACCGCGCGTAGTACTCTGTCAGCTAGCGAACTTTACGAGAAACTGCAGGAGATGACTGAGCTGTCACGTGCCAGCGCATGCGCATTGGCGACGTCGTCCACTGCGCACACATCGGAACGATTTTTCACAAGATGATTTACCTGTACGTGCTATTTTGTACTCGTGTGTTAATGTATATACTGTCAAGTACGTGCTCATTTGTACGACGTGAGGATAAACAAATAGGGGAAATGGTTTATTACGTCATTGTATTATTTATCGTTATTATTATTTTTGATTGAGAAATATTGTTTATCTGAAATAATTATAATTCTTTTATAAAATCAAGCTTAACTTAATTTAAAATTTTGGACACCTGTTCGATGTTAGTGCGTGTAGCAAGTTAAGTTATATTTTGTTGTTTTGGTAATTAATTTCTGAGAAGAAAATTATGTTCTATGTGATGCCTTAATCTCTGTTGTTGTGAATTCAAATAATTTCTATAAAAGTTTCATCCGTTTAAGATTTAGTATTTTTTTCAGGTTGGGTAACCTACTTCTGAGTGATCAAATTTCAAACTTGACTTGCTTGTTATTATGCTTTCTAATGTATTATGCTTATCAATATTTTATCGTACTCTTATTGTGTTTTTACAATTTGGATTTCTTGAGTTTTTGTTGTCATAATTCTACAGAATAGGCTAAGAAGTTTCAGGCATTTGCCTCACCCTTCATGTTATTTTGCATGATTTTATAATATTTAGTTGTGTAAGTTGTAATGGTTCTTTTGCTATTAGTTCATTCTCACGGAATCTCGTATTTCCTGGCGTGTGGTGTAATCAAATGTACAAATCGTTGGCAAGCCCAAGGTTTTGTACTTTCCTCCAAAGACACTGAGAGAAATGAAAAAGATATCCATGAAATTCTGCAGCAGGAAATACACTGTTGATTGCTTCGAGCAGTGCAGTTTCGAAATGTGCTTCACTGCCTCAGGGGACCAGTCTGAAATCATCCGAAGAATGGCGTTAAAGAGGCGAATATAAGTTGCCTTTCTCTTGTCAGGAAGTAATGCGAACACTACGGGGTTACGTTTGTTTCTTCCACATTGCCAAATTTTGTTGGGACGAGATGCTACTCATTAGCTTATATAATGATCTGTAAACCCGAGCGGGACGAGATAGCACGTTGCGTGACAAAATGGCAGGTAATCATATGAAGGGCGATAGTCAATGAATAAATTAAACTCTTGTGGTCATTTTAATTAATATAAGAACCATCCATTAAGTAAGCGATCAATTTCGATTTGTTGCTCTATGACCAATTGCTCCGCAAGTAAAGATTGTTAAATGGCGTAGACTATTTTGTAACTTACAACTAATATAACTTTGACTATCTGAAGAAGATATGAAACACAGACCTTTATTTTGTGTTTTTAGGCAAATATGAATGATCACATGAGTGTGGATGACCTGTGTGGTTTGGTTACTGAGAACCAGAAAACAAACAGAACAGCGCTGAGGGCTTTGAACCACGTTGTTCCACTGTTTGATTTTGTTAGCTATTTATTAAGATTGAACCATATTTAAGTGAGTGTACAATTGATTGTTGACAATTCCTATTTCAATGTACATATTGATCAATGGAAATAAACTATTTGATTTGATTACTTTCCAATATTTAACTCGAAAACCTCCGACATGACGTCCAGTCAACTACCATTAAGACGTGTTCAAGTAGTTGTCCTGTAGTCCTGTAGTTTCAACAAATGAATACAACAGTTATAAACTATATAAATTTAATAAAACTAATGAATTATTATAATGTAATGTATTTATTCGCAACGTCTTTGGAATGCTCTAGTAGTTTCAGCATAAGTTCACGCTCTCGACAGTTTCAATTTATGAGGGCCAACGGACCATTGACTTTACATGGGACCCGTTTTACCGATTGGAACGGCCGGATTATTCTTCAAACCGTGGACTGTAGCACCCTGTTCACTTTCGGGGTGGCTTTCAGAAATTGAGAACAGTCGCGGAATTTTTATTGGATTCAGTTTCGGGCGATTTAAGCTCGGAATCACATAAACTATAGCGTAACCTCAACGATCCAATTCGATTATGTTAAATGTGCTGGGAAACCAAAGTATCTCGGCTTGGCTTGCGAAATCCTCTTGCCTTTACGCACACATATCTTGACGTTGTTTCCTGTGTTTGTGCTGTAAACTGCCAAGACTCAGTGGTCTGTGTAAGAAATGGAAATAAAGTATATAAATCGTTTAGGTCTTAAGATACATGTATTCAAAATCTGTACTAGACCCTCCCACCACCTATACCGAAATCCTCCCACCTACTCACCAATACATGGACAGCGGTATGATACACCGCCCACTCATACATGTATTGGAACAAAGTATCCAAACTTAATATATACTATAAAACAAGCAGGAGGAATAGTCTTCTTTTAAAATTAAAAATATAAAAACTAATAATATTCCAGTCACTGAAGGTGAAAATAAGGTAAAACCTCCAAAAGTTGATAACAAAGACTTTTCTGAAAATTTGGAATTATGCTCGTCTTTCCTTCTACTTCAAAAGTTATATGATTGCAAGTTGCGCTTTTTGTTTTAAGGGGGTGAAAACCACCCCTTATTGTAATATGTAGGAAAACAACGTTTTTGAGCACTGTAGGATATAAAATTGTATTGAGATGTGTTAAATATTTATTATTTCATACTATTCAACTTAAATCATTTTGTTTTAAGATATTTACACCCTTAAAAACTACTCATTTTATAAAAATGTCTGCAAAAACTTTCATTAAACGTTTTATATATGATATATTTATCTTAAAATATATTACATATTAATATTTTTTAAATAATAGGACTTAATTGGTGGCCCTTTTGAGATGTTACTACTCTCACAAAATACAGTTTTCATTCAAATGTTGACTAAAAAGTATTAAACCCTACTTGCGGTGGCTTGCTTATTTATGTCGGTTAAGTTCGTGCGCTAATCAGCGGCTCGCTTATTTCTGTCGGTTAAGTTCGTGTGCTAATCAGTGGCTCGCGTATTTCTGTCGGTTAAGTTCGTGTGCTAATCAGCGGCCCGCGTATTTCTGTCGGTTAAGTTCGTGTGCTAATCAGCGGCTCGCTTATTTCTGTCTGTTACGCCGCGCATGATTTAATCTTTTATTATTGAACGCACGTTGACAGTATTGTTATTATTCACCACTGAAATAACAGAAATATGCCTAAATGGACTATCGCTGAGATGTGTTGTCATCTATAAAGTAAAAGAAAAGGCAAACGAATCATGGAACACAACTGATGAATGTTTGTAAATGTAATATTTCTTTGTATATTTACATTTATTGATATTTTTAGTCTTTACATATTTTATCATGTGTTCTGAAGATTATTAGTGTTTTTGAGTAGTGAATATATGTATATTGAATACATAAAATTTGTTTATATATGTATATTGAAAAACAAACTGTCTCTGCTCAGTTTGTGCTACATATAAATAACTACATGAAATGTAGTTGTAAATATGGAAGTAATGTTATCAATATTAGCCTACTTGATATTTCCTTTGGTATTAACGGTGTCTTGAAGAAAGTTCATTTATATATAACTAATACAAAAGAAGCGCCCCAAAATTTCAAAAATGCTAAGCTCGGATTTATTGTCCTCAATCATACGAATTATTTTTTAGTCATAACTCTGTACCATTTTTAAATAATATATACATTAAAAACCCATTTTAAGGGAAATTTTATGAACTTTGATCTCAAGTAAAATTAGTTTTTTTAACTTTAAAAAACAATTACGGTTTAAAGGTTTCGAAGTGAGTACTTTTCGCCCAGTGTGCAAGGGTTCGAATGGCCATATCTTAATAAGGTATGTATTATGATTTATGCGTTTGTATGAAATTGTATTCAGATATGTTAAATATTTATTATTTCATACTATTCAATTTAAATTATTTTGTTTTAAGATATTAATACACTTAAAAACTACTGCTTTTATGTTGTATAATAACTACTCCATACCGGGCTTTGTGTGTATAATAAATAAATTTGTTAACTTTAAATATAAAATAATTACGATTACTTAAATTCTATGAAAATTCCAGTTATGAATTTACAATTTACACTTTTTAAGTCAGCCATATAAACGTATCCATCATCGTGATTCTCGGAAGGGGCTGTGCTTGATCTGTCTTCAGCTAAATAATTAATTGAGTGGCTCAGCAAACAGGTCGACCACGAACTGTTAGTGGCAGTCTTAATCTTGCAACTTTTCAGCGTGACGCACACATGTTTCCCAGTCTTGTTACTGCTCATTGGCTATTAATTATTCTTGACACATTCTTAAATTCAATTGTACGGCAAGTTTTGTAACTGTGTCGTAAGATTTATTTTGGATTGACAACTGCTGTCAATCCAAGCAGTTGATAGAAAGATTGACAGGTATATTGGCCATTCCGTTTTCAAGCGACATCAATTTTTAAAACAAAAAAATATTCAGTGGAAAAATACTAACTTTGTTTTACTTACAACGTTTTACGAATATTTGTTAGTTTAAGAATTATTTTAACAAAAAGACCATTTTTTATTTTCAATTATTTTTAATTTAATTTTAATAGTTTATATTTTAAAAAGTATGCTTCTAAATTATTAAAACTTCCAGAACTTATAAGTGACATATAAGTAAAGTAAATTATAGTTAGACTCTGATAACTTATAATTATATCAATAATTGCTTCAGTTTTATTACTAATTTCTTTTTCAAAAATTCTAGTTACCTTGACTGTTTTCATTGGACCGTCATTAATTTTTGTGCTATAATGTTCAACAAGAGCTTAAATTAAAGCTCTTTATACGTACTTTAAACAAAGTCATAAGTATTTCCGTAAAAGCTAATCATTTTCCCGTTATTTTATATTGAATCTCAAAGTAACATCACGGCTAGTAAAAAATCATCTTTAAGGAGATGTAACTCTCTCCCGATAGATCTTGCAATAATTTTTGTAGATCATAATATTTTCGAGTCATTTGAGAAAATCCGTTGGAAATCATGTTTTATCTTCCAATTTTTATCCGCAAATAAATAAAAAACTATTGTGTTTAAAAAAATGTACATGACATTTCTTGCTTAAAATTACTAAATCTACCGATTTCAGGTGTTATTTGGAATTTTGAACTTACCACTCCTGAGGGAGGGGGAGATTCACCCCCGGAGGGGAGTGCATATCAGCAATGTATAACTTTTATTGTATGGGTTATTTTACAACTAATTTGAACTTTTCAGAAAAATGTATGCATCTTGAAAACTTTCGGAGGTGAAACCCTTCGGTGACAAGACTGAGGCCAAAGTTAGAGCATGTATAGATTAAATCTATCACGAAGTAAAATCATATTTTACATTTATTTATTTTGTATAGGTTTTTAAATTAACTTTACAGAAAAATAACAATTAGAAATCTAAATCAAACAAGGTGGTGTAAAATAGTGTCGCTTTAAAGTTGAAAACTTGGTTTCACTTGTTTCTCTTAGTAATAATGTCATCTGACAATAAAGAAGTACTTGTGTAAAGTTTGTCCAATAATGACGACATATTTACAAAACTTGCTGTAAAATTTTATTTAAGAATGTGTCAAAAATAATTAATAACCAATGTGCAGTAACAAGACTGGGAAAAATGTGTGCGCCAAGCTGAAAAGTTGCAAGATGAAGACTGCCACCAACAGTTCGTGGACGACCTGATTATTGAGCCACTCATAGTTAATTTAGCTGAAGACAGATCAAGCACAGCCTCTTCCGAGAATCACGATGATGAATACGTTTATATGGCTGACTTAAAAAGTGTAAATTGTAAATTCATAACTGGAATTTTCATAGAATTTAAGTAATCTTAATTATTTTATATTTAAAATTAACAAATTTATTTATTATATGCACAAAGCCCGGTATGGAGTAGTTATTATACAACATAAAAGCAGTAGTTTTTAAGTGTATTAATATCTTAAAACAAAATAATTTAAATTGAATAGTATGAAATAATAAATATTTAACATATCTGAATACAATTTCATACAAACGCATAAATCATAATACATACCTTATTAAGATATGGCCATTCGAACCCTTGCACACTGGGCGAAAAGTACTCACTTCGAAACCTTTAAACCGTAATTGTTTTTTAAAGTTAAAAAAACTAATTTTACTTGAGATCAAAGTTCATAAAATTTCCCTTAAAATGGGTTTTTAATGTATATATTATTTTAAAATGGTACAGAGTTATGACTAAAAAATAATTCGTATGATTGAGGACAATAAATCCGAGCTTGGCATTTTTGAAATTTTGGGGCGCTTCTTTTGTATTAGTTACATATAAATGAACTTTCTTCAAGACACCGTTAATACCAAAGGAAATATCAAGTAGGCTAATATTGATAACATTACTTCCATATTTAACTATTGAAAGTTTTAGTTTTCTTTTCTGTTTTATATTTAAAATCTCACCTTAAAATCTATTTCCAAATCGTATCCATCAAACAGTCTAGAGTTACGAGCATTGTCAGCCTGCATGCACGTATTAGGTAGGCAAAGATGATCCTTTCAGGAAACAATGAAATTAAGTATTAGTCTGCCTTCGTTATATTGTCTCTCACTAGTTAGACACCTGGGCTCTGTTTCACAAAAGTACAAGTATTGTACGTGACAGTTGTTCAAATACTGCACTTGTAATTACAATCTTGTACCTTTGTGAAATAGGCCCGTGCAACTACACGCCAGGGCATAGTTGTTGTCCTATTATAAATGTTATAATACAAAAAAATTGGGTGTGCGTCGGACCACACGGTGGAAGTTATACTTCTTTGGCCATTCTCATACACCCACTCACGCACACAAACAGACAGGATATATAAATGAAATATAAGACATTTTTCAATATTATTCAATATATTTATCTTCAATATATTATACGTGACTTCATTATTATATTATACACCTATATTATCATTATCAGTAATTTCTTCGATTAAATTTCTTCGATTAACAATCGATTAATCGATAGTTCTTAAAAATTTGTTCTTACTTTTCAGCGTGACGCGGTTTCTCGACCAACATCCCATCCCAAAGTGTCTAACGGGCGCAAAGAAGTATAACTTCAATAAAAACAAACCGCAACAAACTACTAAAGCATTGCAACAAATAAATGTTTTTAAAGTTTTAAGTTATACAACCGGCAACTGCTCACTACGGCATAAGCATTATCCTATAATACATTTTGTTTGAAGATAAACGCAACAAACTATAAATTATATGACACCAAACATGGTAACAAATTCAGAATAACATAACAGTTTTAGTGGAATGAATGCACTTTCTGGCTGGCAAACCAGCTGTTCGCTCATGTGACGTCACTGTCACCTCAGTCAACTTCGCAGCCTCGCCGTGATGCCTACTACCGCATGTTCTATTTACCGTGGTAGGTACCGTCTGTTCTAGTTACCGTGGTATTTACTTCAGAACTATGTAAGTTGTTTGTTTATTCCAACAGCTGATTAATGAAACTATTATAAACAACTAGGGGACACCACTACACGCTTTGCGTGCCAACTTCGTCACTCGCTACACTCGTGACACCTCGGCCTTCGGCCCCGGCATGTAACTTTTGACAACAAATATTAGTAGTTAAACTGGATTTAGTACATTAATATTGTGTAATTTAACTTCCAGTAGCTCACTTATTTCACTTGGCTTCTAACCTATTTTCAATAAAATTAAAAACCCAATGTTATTACTTTTTTTTTTAACATTTATTTTATTTACAATCTGTTCATACAATTTGAACAATAAGTAAATCTCATCAAGGGTGATTAACCTGAGTCAGAAACAACCCTTTGGTTGCCCTGACTTACAATGTTCTAAAAGTAGAAAGAATCAAAAGAAAAGAAAATTATATAAATCTGTCTTTTAAATGGAAAACACTGTGTCTCTTAAGGCGGTAAACACTGCTGCTATTGTCCAAAAGATTAACTGCTAGGTAGTTTTGGTGGTTCTCGAGTCTCTGAAGGTATTTCAAGTTTTTAGTTTTGATTACATCTTTTACATACGGAATTTTAGTGTCTTCGTGAATGGTTTGATTTCTAACATACCAAGGGCCATCTAGAATAAATCTTAGGATTTTAGATTGGAACCTTTGAATAATTTCAATGTTGGAAGTTGACGTTGTTCCCCAGAGCTCAATGCCATAAGTCCAAACTGGTTTCAGTATAACTTTATAAATTAGAAGTTTATTTTCTGTTGATAATTTTGAAGTTCTGCCTAGAAGCCATGACAATTTCCGCAGTTTTAAATTTAACTGCAGTCTCTTATTCCAAACATGTAGCTGCCATGTTAGTCTCCGATCCAGATGTATACCAAGGTATTTAACATTACTTGTCTGAGGCAAAATTATATTATTTAGTGAAACTGGAGGACATGTTGTAGTAGACAATGTAAAGGTAACATGGTGAGATTTTATTTCGTTTATTTTAATTTTCCAATGTTCCACCAAATAGCTAGGATGTTTAGATATGTTTGTAACAAATTGGAAGCCAGTACAGGATCTCTATTTGAAGACAGCAGAGCTGTATCATCAGCAAAAGTAGCCACCATTACATCTGGGTTTTGTGGAAGATCATAAGTATACATAGTATAAAGGATAGGACCAAGGACACTACCTTGGGGGCTTCTGATTCTATAGGACGCATTGTTGTGAGTGAATCTTGATACTTAATTTGGAATAATCTGTTTGAAAGGTATGATTTAAGTATTTTGTAATAAGTATGAGGCTTGTAATAAGTAATGAGTAATAAGCTTGTAATAAGTAATAATGAGTTGTAATAAGTAATGACTTAATTTTAAAGAGCAGACCTTTGTGCCACACTTTGTCAAAGGCCTGACTCACGTCTAAAAATGCAGCATGCAGCAGAACAAAATCTTTTATTCTCTAGATCTTCTTTCACTACACTCACTAACCTGTGGACTTGTTCAATTGTAGAATGCCCTTGACGAAATCCGAATTGATGTTGAGGGATTACTTCTTTTTCTAAGATCAGAGGGTCAAGTCTTTGTAACAGAAGTTTTTCAAACAATTTAGATATGATTGGAAGAAGACTAATTGGTCTGTGAGATGTTACTTCATTGATTGGTTTTCCCGGTTTTTGAATGACTACAATTTGAGAGATTTTCCATTGGAAAGGAAAGTGTTCCAAGCGAAGAATAGCGTTGAATATTATAGTCAATAAAACGATTCTCTTTCTGGGAAGTTCTTTAAGTAATCTACCAGTAATCAAGTCGTAGCCAGGAGCTTTCTTTGGGTTAAGATTCTTGTTTATAGCTGTTTTTACCTCTGATGGAGTGAAGTTTTTAATAGGCAAGTCAAGTTGATTGGGAGATTCTAAGTAATCAGTAATTTCTTCCTCAAGTGTAGTTTGAATACATTCTTAAAATAATTAGCAAACGTTTCTGCCTTCTCAACGTTACTTTTAGCCCATGTTCCGTCAGGTTTTAGAATTGGTAGTATTGATTTTTGAGGTCTTTTAAGATTTTTTGTTGCTTTCCAAAGCGAATGACGAATCGCTGAATGACGAATGGACCGAAGTATTATCGGTTACGTCCAGGTTGGCTGAGAATTCCGAAAAATGAGCATTACTCACTTTTCTAAGCAATCGTTTTAATTTTTGGCTTGATCTATTTAGATTTAGTTTATCTACTGGGTGTCGTGAGTCTTAATTTTCGTTTTTCTGCCATGTTCTTTTTTATTTCCAAGGGTTGCCTTTTTTCGATATTAGCCTTTTGTTGTAGCTGAGGTGTCGCTTTCCATGGAAAATCCTGAAATGTTCTGGTCATATATTCAACAGCGTCATCAAGCTGATCGTTTGTCTTTAAAGGTAGTGACAGATTTAAATGCTCAGATATAGTTTCTCTAAAACGAGGCCAATCGGTCCATCCATTGCAGAAGGAAGGGGGAGTAGATTTTTTTATAATTGTTGAGCTAACTGTAAGAATCACTGGTGAATGGTCGGATGAGAGGTCCAAGGAGCTCACTATGTTTAGGTAATTTCTAGATAATCCTTTTGTTATGAAAAAATCGAGAAGATCAGGTACCTTTTGTCGATCGGACGGCCAGTAAGTTGGTTCACCTGTAGACATATAATCTAGATTACACTCATTCATGGTTTTTAATAATTGGCAACCTCGTGGATTGGCAAGTCTTGATCCCCAATTGGGGTGTTTTGCATTAAAATCGCCTTCTGATATAAATTTACATCCCAGGGTTTCGAAGTAATCATCGAACTGTTGGTTTGTAATATTGTGCTCTGGAGGACTATACATAGCAGATATTGTTAGTGGCCCCAACAATATCTGTTATACATGTTATTACTGAGGCTAAAAAGATGTATAACCTTCCCAATAATATAAACATCATTATTTACATTATAACAGCTGTTTTAAATTTTTTTAGGACAAATGTCAAACACACAAAATAAACATGTTTATTTATTTACAAAACAGCTGTTATTAATTTACTAAAATCAACCCAATGTTATTCTTATGGAACAATCTTTTATGGAATGGTTTTTACTATTTTATCAAAATGTGAATACTTTAGTTTTTCTATTTAGCCTACAACAAACATTTTTATTAAAATTCAACTCTGTAGGATTACGGGAAATGGGAGAATAATTAGTGATGAGTGAGTGAGGTCTTTCTCTTTTATATAATATATAGATTGCCAATTAATTGGTATTGTTATAGGGCTTGCATTGATACATCTTAGAGCCCCTGGGGTGGTGCCCCTTCCCCCCCCCAAATAAAAAAAAATGCTTATAAACTCAAAACTGTGTAATGTTAAACTAATACACTCAAGTGAGGCATCAAATTAAAGGTATTCTCCTGTTAATTACTAATATACCATCAGATTTTAGAAAATAATATATTCATGGGCTCACTACCCCCAAAACAAAGATTCACAATCTTAATGCTTAAGAATCCTGGCGAGGCCGTAGACAGATCTTCCTCACGAGGCGACAAGACGAGATCCACATATGGGACTGTAGCAGAGTGCCTTGAGGAGGCTGCAGGCCTAACTTCCCTCCGCGAAGCCGTAGACCGAGTTCCACAAAGGGGCTAAAGGTAAACGCGGAACACTTCAGACACTAAATTTTAATGGTAACCTACAAGGTAGAGCAAAAACAAACGATCCTCAGGATCCTCTGGGAGATACATATGGGAGATACAAACTGAAGAGGTAGCATACATATGCTACCTCTTCAGTTTGCAAAATTCAACTGAGCGAAGCTCGGTCTCCCGGTACTTATACAATTAAACATAAAATTAAAATAATGATAACATAAAAACTGTTGTAACATTATTTATTCATATTAAAGATAAATTCGAATAACTTAAAATAATTAATAACAAATTCAACATTAGAACAACTTTTTCAAGTAATCTCACTATCGCATTAATAGTCATATTCCCCGAGACAAGGCTGACAATGAGTGTAGCAGTTAAACACGTTGTTTCCAAATACCTTGTGAATGTAAAACTAGTTACATTCAACACCTGTTGAAAAAATAAGTAAGAACTCAAACAACATATGAAAAAGTAAAAATGAAGTCGTTCTAAATTAAGTGAACATTTAAAATACACACACACACACACACACACACACACACACACACACACACACACACACACACACACACACACACACACACACACACACACACACACACACACACACACACACACACACACACACACACACACACACACACACACACACACACACACACACACACACACACACACACACACACACACACACACACACACACACACACACACACACACACACACACACACACACACACACACACACACACACACACACACACACACACACACACACACACACACACACACACACACACACACGCGCACGCACACACGCACACACACACACACACACACACACGCACGCACGCACGCACGCGCGCACACACACACACACACACACACACACACACACACACACACACACACACACACACACACACACACACACACACACACACACACACACACACACACACACACACACACACACACACACATATATTTACAATCAAACACTAAGTTTACTGCACATACCTATAATTGGAAGAACAAAACGATATTTAAAAAGTATTAATACATCAAAAACTATTTTCACTGTCAACGAAATTATATACATTTTTCCTATAGCTTTATCAAATTTCTATTTTAAAACATGTTCATTAATTAATTATTATGTTTTAATCAATTAGCTGCCTTTAATTAAACTACAGTATAATTATTTGTTTCTGTTGGTTTTGCAAACATGGTTTGACAATGATTTTAGATAATGAATCGAAACATATCCAAAATAATTTTGTATATAGCGATGATAAGCCTACTTATTTGATTGTTTATTTATCACTTAATTATATATTAAAAGTAATCCAAAATAATTTCAAACAATATTTTGCTGTTCATTGGCAAGTGTTATCAGTGGATGGGTTATAGCGGCCGCCGGTCCGACATAAAAGTGTCCACTGAGAGGGCTTTATCAGTGTTTTTACAGTGACTTTATGGCGAAGCCAATCACCAGACCGATTGCCAGATCATTGTTTATATTTTACCTGTTTTGGTAACTTAGGAAAATCAGTTCATAAATTCCATATGTATTTATTAACAACGTTCTCTATAAAAATGTCTTCCATATTTTTAGTTCGTCAAACTATTACCATAGTACTTTGGTTCATATGGATAAAAATCCCATTGATAATTGAACTTTTTAGTTTTAATCAAATCGTTTATTGTTCGTTAACATTTAACAATGTTTGGAACATAGTCATCAATGTTTATATAACGACTGAAAAGATACAAAAAATACAATTATATATAATACATAAGAACATCATTAAATATATCAGTCATGCAAATCAGATAAAATCATTGATTGCTTAAAAACTCATCTAATGTGCTTTGTCTAAAGGATATTTTTTAACTTGATTTTGAAAACCCTCTCACTATCACTTTTCCTCATATTACCCGGGTTGCTACCAAATATGACTGGGCCAAGATATGCAGATGATTTATAAAAAATTGCCTTATGATGTGAAGAGGTATGATACAATTATTTTTATTTCTTGTTTTGTAGGGATAACTACGGATGGCGAAAAGATATTTATTTTAGAAAACAGCGTATTAGTGTTACCGAATAAGGATGGAAGGGTTAAAATAGACTGATCACGGAACACCTGCTACAGCTGTCTCTAAATCTCAGACCAAACACAATCCTAACTTCCTGTGTTTGAAGCTTGAAAACTCTATTAAATGATGTGACTGGAGCCGTCCGCCAGAACATGATTCCATATGACAAAACAGGAACAACGTATCCAAAATATATGATCTTTAAAAATTTCTGTTGAGGAAACCAGAGAGAAATCTAAGTAAAAACAAACAAGAGCTCATACATTTGAAATCTGAGTGTCCCACCTTCGATTTGAATCGACATAAATGCCCAAAAATCGAACAGAAACTCCATAAGAGTAGTTAGTATTGTCTCCACGTAAGGAAAATTTTAGAATTTGTGTGTTTTCTTTATTCATAGACATATAGTTTTGTGAAAACCACTCTCTGAGGGAATTCAATGCAGCAGTTATTTAGATATCCAGAAGTGGCAGGTGATTTGCGTGCAATTCCACACTAGTGTCGTCGGCATATTGCACTAGATGACCCTCAACATTCCTGCTCAAGTCATTGACGTAGAGCAAAAATGGGAGGGGCCCAAGTATAGAGCCTTGTGGGACTATTAAATTGACTGGCAAGGAAGCTGAAAGAACTCGACCTTATAGCTATTTCCGATTAGGACACGCTGACTGCCATCTGTAAGGTAGGATCTGAACCACTTGAGAGCCGTTCCTCTAACACTATACGCCTCCAACTTGTAAAGACGTCTCTCATGATTAACAGTGTCGAAAGCTCGACGAAGATCGTAGAAAAGTCCTGCAGTAGACTAGTTTATGTTGATGGCTATAATAACTTTTTGAAGAAACTCATTGATGGCTTCAGAAGTAGACTTTCTTAATAACTATAATGAACGCATTCCACTTTACATAACGAAATTGAGAAACCCTTGAAAGTGGTAACTGATTTTATCCAATACACAACTAAAACATTGGATACATTTTATAATTTACAAAAACTAACTAGATTCTTAATGAGTATAGTACTGATGGTACATTTATAGTGCAAGTGAACGTTACACAACACAAAATATTAGCAGATAATATATAATATGCAATGTATAATAGCACATAATATATAATAGCACATAATATATAATATACAAAATGCACACATATTATGGTGATCGATTTCGGCGAACCAGGTGAGCGCAATATTGTTCATTTACTTCAATCAGCATATCTAAAATTAAACAGGAGATTTCCCCAAGATAACTGTACAAAAATGACTTGAGTATTCGGCATTCAAGTGAGGGCCGTTTTGCTTCACAAAAAACAACAAAACACGAGTTTCTGTTTATGGTTCAGTCCATAATAATGATTGTATAACAACATTTGAGGGTTCATTTGATAGGTACAGAACTGTTTCATTGGACCTTTAGATGATTTATATAAAAAATCAATATATATATTTATGCAGTTAATTATGTGGAGTTTTAAATGTCATTCTTGAGGTTTATACATTATAAAAATCAAACTTGTAATATAAAAATATGTTCTAATAGAATTGACCTTCAGTAATAATCGCACAGTGTTCACTATAACTCATTACAATAATAAACACGAACCGTTCTGTTAAAATAGAAAATCTTGTTTGAGCCCGCCATAGTGCTGTCTGGGCCTGTCGGTTTCGCAACGGTGACTTGGTGGTATTGGAAACGACCACCTAAACTGGTATGGTACGTCACCTAAACGGGTATGGTACGATACCTAAATTGGTATGGTAAGACACCTAAACGGGTATGGTACGACACCTAAACGGGTATGGTACGATACCTAAATTGGTATGGTTCGACACCTAAACTGGTATGGTACGACACCTAAACTGGTATGGTACGACACCTAAACTGGTATGGTACGACACCTAAATTGGTATGGTATGACATCTAAACTAGTATGGTTCGACACATAAACTGGTATGGTACGACACATAAACTGGTATGGTACGACACCTAAAATTGTATGGCACGACAACTAATCTGGTATGGTACGACACCTAAACTGGTATGGTACGACACCTAAACTGGTATGGTACGACACCTAAACGGTTATGGTTCGACACATAAACTGGTATGGTACGACACATAAACTGGTATTTTACGACAACTTAACTGGTATGGTTCGACACCTAAACTGGTATGGTACGACACCTAAACTGGTATGGTTCGACACCTAAACTGGTATGGTACGACACATAAACTAGTATGGTACGACACCTAAACTGGTATGGTTCTACACCTAAACTGGTATGGTACGACACCTAAACTGTTATGGTACGACACATAAACTGGTATTTTACGACAACTAAGCTGGTATGGTTCGACACCTAAACTGGTATGGTTCGACACCTAAACTGGTATGGCATGACATTTAAACTGGTATGGTACAATACCTTTTGAAAAATGATATTATACCATATATGTTATAGTATAGTTTTAAATTAGTATAGTCGTCTATTACAACCACTGAGTAAATATTGTTTAAAAGAAACAATTTAACGTATTAAAATGTTGGACCTTGGAAATCGTCTTCATTGGGTTATGATCATCATCATCATCAATTAGTATTATCTGAAAATAAAGCATACAAATTCTATACAGATTATCAAATGTGAAAAGAACGGGCTGTGAAATTAATAATAAATATAATAAAAGAATATTATTAACACCTTACCATTATGAAATAGAGAATAAAAATATTATTTTTGCAATGAAGGGTAGAACCGTTTTGAAAGTTATTAAGTTAGATGCATTGCCTTGTTGTTGTCCACTTAGATTACGTACCAAGAGTTGGAGTCACTAATGTTTCTTCTGTCCAATGTACTTGACACATTACACATTAAGAGAGGAGGTATGAGAGAGGATACACTCATACAGATATACGAGTATGAGTGAACCAGATACACTGCACCATGACGACCCTAACATGCGTCTGGGGTCGTAAGTTAGGAGTTTACAGAAGGAATTCCATGGTGTTTGCCTCTGAGATACTGGTGGCTTGTGTTGGTCAGTTTAATGTAAACTATTGGGTAAGTATGTAGGCCTATGTGTAACTGTTGACATTGGAGGTTTTACAAATGAATTCATATTAATTGATTTAAAAGACAAGAAACATATTATTCTATAAACTTAACTAAATATAAATAATTTAATAATTAGTATGCAACAATGGAATTTACTGTATAAAAGTAATAAAAAACATATATTTAAACTTAACCCTCGAAGGAACATAATCTTTTATATTCTTGGACCATCAAATTATATTCTATGTTTTGCAAATAGAATAGAAACACAGTTTTCAATCAATACGCGTACAAAATAACATTTATAAGTTTTTAATTTAGATTTTTAGTTATATTTTACTTTCAGTATAGTAAGCTTAAATTGGTCTGGTTAAACAAGCCAGCTTGACTAAAAGTGGACAAACAATCGGGCCAGTATTAGAGGGAGCCATAAATTCGTCATGTGGATCGGGAAATGCAGCGAGATTAGTGGCGGTCCCCCATGGCTGAGCGATTGGCCTGGGACTGTGGGACTGTGACAGCACAATGCCAGGTGTTGATGAATGCCGAGTGTGAGACTCGGCACAACC
>JAQJVL010008443.1:0-19746 GCA_035578905.1 Stictocephala bisonia
CTCTCTCTCTCTCTCTCTCTCTCTCTCTCTCTCTCTCTCTCTCTCTCTCTCTCTCTCTCTCTGTGTGCAACGAAGCAAGACGTATACTTCCATCTTCACAGTGAGATCAAAGAGGACCCTGGACGGCGTTAGAATAAACGCAAATCTTATGGTATGTGGTCTAAGCCCTTACATTTGTGGAATCTTCTGGATTGCAGTGGCAACTTATTAAAGTAACCCTTCAACCGACTAGTCAGTCTAAAGTCTAGATTTGAAAACATGACTTTAGAGTGATGACAGTACAGTGATAAGTTGTAAGCAGTTACGATTCGTTAATAATGACAGATAGTGAATATTAATAAACTAGTATAGGTGTAGTGACAATAATAATTTTTTTTTAAATAGTGGATTGCTCCAAAGCGTTTAAATAGTTTCTAATAATTTATTTTGGAAAGTATGTATTTTTTTGTGATTTTGTTGGTGTATACAAATAAAAGAAACAACCAGTAACCACAAGTGAAATTTACTCTGTCAAAACCCTGTGTGACCGAAAGTGGCATTTCACTTTTATAATCACACTAGTCAAATGACTCGGGATAAATCTCCCGTTTATCTCCAAAAGGTATGTTAATCATGTTTTATTAAATTTAACCTAGCGATGTTTTTATGAGCCAAGAAACATTCATCAGCTCATTAGTTATAGAATTCAGATGTTCAAACGTTTGCCTTTCAATGTTTTAAAATCGAAAACTCCTTAACAAATTCAATGCCATCTTATTTGTTGAGTTAATGAAAAGAATACCATAGATAAACTTTACATTATTTTCAGCATTAAATAGTATTCTTCGTATAACAGATGTAATTGAACCCTAAATCATAATATTTCTTATAAATTAATACAAGTTAAGAGAAGTACGTTGAGATTATATTAGCAAGCATGTTCTTGTTGCTTACGGGTGTTCCATTGAAAATAATTTTTTTAATAAAATTATTTGTCTTGTTACAAGAAATAAGTGTATTGAGGTAAAAAAAATCATGGATATATGACTACCTAAAGTGGCTAATTTGGTCTTCCTTCGTTTCTAACTCATTAACAAACCGTGCGATATATTTTATTCATATTTGGAGAATATATTGGACAAATGGTACTAACCAACCTACAGTAAATTAAAACTAATAATAAAAGAATATTTTTTAAGTGTAACCAATTTATTTTACAAATAACGTATGTACGTATTTCAGTTGAAATTTGTACAATTGTCTTTAGTGAAAAAGTAATTAGTTTTTTTAGAAACACAATAAATTAGTGATTTATTCCCATTTTTTGCTCCGGACATGCAGCAAGAGTGCTGTTACTCTTCCATGCCCCCAGCAAGGTATTCCCTATGCTACTCGTGGTGACAGTGACGGCAAAATGTTGAACTAAACTCCATCCAGCGCCGAACAGAGCCGGTTGGATGAACACCTTTAAAATAACTGCTGACTTTTCTGTTTACTATACTAATTACACTAACTTGTATTAATTGTAACAGTAAGATTGTATTAATACTTGAAAATAGGTTCATTTTTTAAATATATAAAACACAGATTAATGACTTTTTGAGGTTTTAACAGAAGCTTTTTTTAAATTAAGGTGCAAAATAAATAAACTAATGACTAAAAATCCTGAAACAGAAAATAATAGATCCATAAAAGCAGAACAACTTGTTTTTTATAAATAATAAGAAAATAAGAAGATTTATTTGTATGTTATAAAAATTGACATATTGTTGTTGAAACACATCGAGATCGTACTTTCAGACAGTAATAATACACAAGTGTTTTAAGAAACTAGTTGTAGTAATATTCATATTGCAAATACCAATATTCCCTTTGATATGAAGTTTAATTTAGTACTTAAGATATTTAACTTATTAATAACTATCTCTATATATAATCTCTCTCTCTATATATATATATATATATATATATATATATATATATATATATATATATATATATATATATATATATATATATATATATAAAAGACAAAGCTCTCACTCACTCATCACTAATTCTCCAAATTCCCTTGTAGGTAGAGAGCAATTCCAAATTCCCTTGAAATTGTGTAGACTGTTCCTTTAGGTCTAAAATAGGATGATTAAAGTAACTTCATCTTGATAAAATACTACTAAGTGGTAGAAACTGCCCCTAAAATACTGTTCTATAAGCAAAACGTTGGGTTGATTTTAGTAAATTAATAACATCTGTTTTGTAAATAAAGTAACATGCTTATTTTGTATGTTTGACTTTATATTATTGATGCATTAGCTATTAAAGAAAAATAAAAGAAATGAACACGTTTTAAATAGGCTAAGTAATATTATTGGGTATTTATACTAATAACTAGTTAGCAATACAAGTAGTGAGATATTATTTGTAGTGAAAAGTCACATGCCGAGGCCGAAGGCTGAGGTGCATCGTGCGCAGTGATCGTTATGGTTGGTACGCGAAGCGTGCAAGGTTGTCCCATAGTTATACATAAAAAGTTGTTCATTGTCGTGTTGTTCGTAAACTACTATTGTTAAAGGAACATAATCCCAATATTGGCTTTAGCTGGGAGCTCGTACAAGTGATAGGCTATGTACAAAACCTGTCATTCATAAATACAACTGGGAGACTATTGGATAGTTGTGAGAACAAAATCGTCCCCGTATCATTTTTAATTTTAGTATAATTCTTTAGTCAAGTTTTGAGATTTTAAATTATGTATTTTCACTGTACATCATAAAGTAACACTGACATAAATGCAATAAATAGAGTTAATAAATGGTGTGCTTTAAGTTAAAACATTTTAAAATGTCTCGTATTTATCAAAAGTAGGAAAGTGCCAAAGGACCAACTGGCAGAGGATGTACAAGGTCTTTATTAGAATAAAACATAAATAGTACAACCTCTATTTATTACTCTTCTATATTTATTGTTATTCCATACTTACTGTTTTTCTATTTACTAACTAATTTTTATATCCCTCAATCTTTTGATCTCTCTGATTTTTGTTTATATTCTATTTTAATCAGTTTTGAAGTTCAAATTAAATATTTGTTTACTAGTTAACTTGAAATTTTGTTAGGATTGTCTGTTAATTGATTTATAGAGCATCGACATTAATTGCTGTTAGCATGTAAACCATAACATCATTTTAATTTATATTATCTAAATTAATAATACACATCATCTTGGCAATGAAATTAATTGTAAAAAATGTTAATGAATGCAAATTGTGCAACTGTCTACAAATGAATAATAAGTAAACCTAACTTTTATGTAAAATTAGTTACGTAATTTTTAATTCATTCAACTATTTACAACCATAAAAATGTTTCCCTTGATCACTGTCCTAATTGAAAATAAACTAGAATACTAACATATTAAAATATAAATTTAAGCTAATTAAATTGATTGCTTTATTTTCTATCAATAACACTGTCGGGATACATATGGCACTGGCCAGTTCTTATATACGCAGTCCGTAAGCAGCTTTTCCTTTCTCAGCACTCGGCTCATATTTCAAGTGATTCCCCCACGCTGGTAGATAATCCCTGTTGGTCAAATATATAGGTAGATTTCTTAACACTGAATTCTACGATGGAATCTCAACTATTCTCATTACATAAGTGAGAACTAACCATTCAATTATTATTAATGAATTATAGTTTGAGTTTGTCGGAAATAAAAGAAGTTACATTGAATGGATTGTAGTTCGAAACAATTAAAAAATTAATTAATTATCACATGGTATGTTTTTAATTATTATATATAAGACGCTAATCGTCAAAATATGGGCGAATATGAATTTCGAATGAGTATTATGAGTAAAGATGGGTGAATATAATCTTTGTTACAAACTAAGGCCGACTATTCCTTAGAAAGTGTCATTAATTAATATCCCACTGACAAATTAACATCCGTTGGCTATCAGCTTTTTATTTTGTCATGACTCTGATTCGGATCGAACTGAGAACTGAGTTTACGACGCTGGGCTTTAACCAACTACAGTACCGACCAATAAAGATGAGTAGACCTACAAACTGTATTTATGTACTTTTACAATAAACATACTTATAATGCCTATTCTTCTCCTACAAAGAAGCTTGCATGGAGTAAGTAAGTATCAGAAAGACTGCTGTCAACTTACTTTTTGTGTTAAGTGTTGACATAAAGTGTTCTTAATTTAATTTACAAACCTGCAACAAATAGGCCAAAAGGTCATATAAAATGGAGACAAACATTTCCTTAGATATATTATGTATTTAAATAAAACATTCTTCGATGATTTTCAATATATATTGATACTATAAATAGTTTCACACCTGAGTCATTTATTTAAACTGTACTAGTAAAAACGCATTATTTTATAAAATGAAAACACTGAGATCGTTTAGTCAAAACTAATCGGTGAAATACACGAAACCAGTGTAAGGTCTATCAGATTGTCAAACAAATAACTTTTTTTAAATATATTAAAAGTTTGAGAAGTAATTAACGCACATCATGTATCTCACAATATTATCATAAGGTGAAATATATAATAGTTTCTCGTTAGTATTGGTATAGTGGTATTATTGGCACATGTTCTCAAATATAAATTCCTTCCTGCCAAAAACCAATTAAAACCAGTATGAAAATATTTTAATTAAAGAAGGCTTTACAACTATGGCGAAGTTATGACATATGATTAGAGACTGCGCAAAATAATTATCCTGGTGAATATAGAAAAATTTTAATAAATGAGGAAGGAGTGAAGATAATAATTGTGTGTGCGAATGTTATGTGTTAACTAACAAACACTGACTTTAATATATAATTAATAAGATATTAAATATATATTAAATAAATACATATTATAAATATGTATTTAATAATGTATTATTAAAATTATCACAAATATGAAGTTGCTAATATTAAACTTACTACTAAAAATATCTGGATTAATAATTCTCCTTCGAGGCACACGTCAGAATATAACAATGAATAATGCAGAACATTGTATAGGTAGGGAAGGAATAATCGCACATAGTTGTCAAAAAGGGTCACTTGTTATCTCTATAGTCAGGTCTTCAGTGTCTTAGTAATTAATATTACTCGCTTACACTTTAGTGAAAGAAATATACACAATTGCAACAAGATTCTTTTCAAATCCTTTGAATGTAACACTTTATTCAACAAATATTCCTTTCCAGACAATTTAAATGAATGTTATTCTTTTACTTTAACAAGCCACTATTGTTTAAAGATAATTAATAAACACCTAAGGCTGCAACATTGTAAAGGATAATTAATAATAACAATATTAAATGGAACAATAACTCTAACAAGAAAAACTATATTCTTGTAAGTGCAATAATAGAAAGAAAGTATATCACAAAACACTAATGTATACAATATCATTCCACATTAGAGTGATAGACTAAAATCGTATAAAGCCCCTCAGGTCCAAAAAATGGTTTTAACATATGGTTCTAACATATTATATATTGGTTCAGAAAATATTTACACATTATAGTAATAGGACAGTTATTTCTAACTATATAACGACAAATATATGTATATACATTTTTTTAATGTATGATTACGAAAATGGTAAATGTATGGTAAATGGCTCCTACTTTTGAAATTTGATTTACCGTATTATTTTTAGTTATCTAGCTATTTACAATTATGTACAGTTCTCTTTTACGATTTCCTTCTTACCCCTGACGGTCCATCCTCCACTGGTGAAATTCGATCTCGAAATACAATTAAAAAGTAGATTAATATCACCAGTAATAGCATGCAGAAATTGATTATTATTTCTACTTTTTTTATATATGCCAAGCCATTTCGAGACTAAATTGTTAATCTATATGTATTTGTATTGTGGCCAATGCCTAGAGGCGAAGGGCATAATCCTATATTTTAGAAGAGAAGGCCAGTTGAATATTATTAGCATGTACTTTTGGCAACGGTGTAATTATACGGTAACCCAAATGCCTTCCTTTCTAGTAACAATGTGACGGCGTACAACGTGATTCTGCTACAGAAAAGTGTTGTGGGAATTGCCTAGAGGCAGGCGCTGGCCTTCTTTTATATTACTAGAAGGGTAGGGTGAGCCTTCAACATATACTTGTAAATGCTGATAAATTAAAAGTATCACACCACTGTACTTGTAAGGGTGGGTGGGTGGGTCAATACCACTGTACGTGTAAGGATGGGTGGGTGGGTCAATACCACTTTACGTGTAAGGGTGGGCCAGTGGGTCAATATCACTGTACATTACATCATAAATAGGATTATAATTGTAATAGTGATCCTTTTACGAATCCCTCTGGTCTACGAATCCCTCTGGAAGGTAAATAAGGTTTTCCGAAATCGGTCACCGTAATATTTGTACGTTTTATATACATATTGTAATACATTTATGTTCTGTGACTGTCACTTACTAGAAATAAATTAATTTTCCCAATGACAATAAAAAATCTCATATAAGATAGATTATAATGTACATTAATTTAAACATTATATATTATTTTCAATAATTAAATTAATTACATTATTTTTAATAACCATAGTAGCAGTTAATGTATATAACCTTAGATATGTGCTTACCACCTATCCATTCATACTAGTGGTGGGCTGTCAAAGATTACTGACTCGCCGACCCTCATCACATACTGACCACCAGCCCACCCGTTCACTTGGTGGTCTAAAGGTAGTTACTCACCAGCCCCTCTCACATACTTACCAACCCAACCACCCTGGACTGAACGTCTAAGGGTCGTGACTCACCACCAGCCCACCCGTTCATTTTGGTGGTCTAAAGGTAGTTACTCACCAGCCCTTCTCACATACTGACCAACCCAACCACCCTGGGCTGAACGTCTAAGGGTCGTGACTCACCACCAGCCCTCCTAACATTCTTACCAACCCACCCATCCTGAGCTGAACGTCTAAGGGTCGTGACTCATCAGCCCTCCTCACATTCTTACCAACCCACCCATTCTGCGCTATACGTCTAAGGGTCGTGACTCACCAGTCTTCCTCACATACTGACCAACCCATCTACCGTGGGCTGAACGTCTAAGGGTCATGACTCATCAGCCCTCCTCACATTCTTACCAACCCACTCATTCTGGGCTTAACGTCTAAGGGTCGTGACTCACCAGCTATTCTAATACACTGACCTTCCCACCCTCTCGTACACGTGGTAGGCTGAGCGTCTAAGAATTGTCTAAACTGGTGCTTGTGGAGCTGTAGTTTTAATAGTAATAATCTTTTTATTTTACAACAATATCTATTGCAAGTCTTTTAATAAACGAGTAGGTTCTCATTAGGAATTTTAAAATCTAAACTAAAAACAAACAAATTAAGTATTACTATAATTTTAAAATATATTTATTATTATTTCTATTTTAAATCATTTTTTCTTATTTTTCAAATTTAAACTCACCTTTGATTATTTTTTACGTGAATATTTGTAATAAAAATTACGTGTTAACATTAAAGATAATTGTTATTTTATTCAGTCTAAATTCTATTCAACAACGAGTTTAGGGTTGCATACAAAGTAGATGGAGAGAATATAGTTTCTAAATATAATATTATGAATAACTGACATTCTGAACGTGGTGCTTTAAAACTAAAACTTACTATTTAACATGGCATATTTATTTACTTTACAAGATATTTTATAAGTTTTAATGCATACTGCATAAATAATACATACGGGGTGTCCCACGAAGAGGTTAACACGTTTGATTTTATATTATTTGCCCGTTTTTGCACCGAACATTTTCAAACTTTACACAATTCATTAAATAAGTTTTGAAAATATTCTGTTAAAAGTACAGCTCTCTAGAAATTGTAGAAACAAAATGATGGCATTTTGAAAAAGTATACTTTAAAAACAGTAAAAAAAACAGCGTTTTTGTTTTGTAAAATTATTTATTGTTCTAGATAAATATGTTCTAGATAAATAAAGCATTTGAATTAGAAATTAAAAACATAGCCAAACTTCCTTCTAAAGTAAAGTCCAAAATTATTCTAACTGTAATCCATCCACAGAGACACACTGATAACAGCGCTTAACATATGAATCGTAAGCTCTTACAAAGAAATTCTGCGGTATCAGAAGTTCCTCTTCAATTGAATGTTTTAATTCCTCATCATTATTGAAGCTGCAGGTATAAGCTTGTTCCGTTAAGTTACCCCACAGAAAGAAATCACATATGGTTAAATCTGGGGATTGGGGTGGCCAATCTAAAACATCACTTCCACGAACAATCCAATGGCCACGAAGGTTGTCATTTAATAATTGCTTGACAGGATTTGCAAATTGGGGAGGAGCACCATCATGTTGGAAGATTGCTTGATCCATTTCTGGAACTGTAAAATGAGGCAATACTTGTTCATTTAAAACCTGTGCATATATATTCCCAGTCATTGTACTGTCTGAAACATCGGAAGATAGCACGCCATTACAACTGACAGCTGCTCAAACAACTTTTTATTTGAGTTGAGCCTACTCAAGAATGTGTGGATTGGTGATGTTGTAATAATTACAATTGTGTCTATTTACAAAACCATTGCAGTATAAAGTGGACTCGTCTGAAAAACCCATTTTAGTATGCCAATCATAATCTAGCTCATTAAATTCAATTATACGAGAACAAAATTCTACTCTCCTGTCCGGATCATCTTCAGGTGACTTTTGTAAAATTTAATTTTGTTTTTCTTAATTAATCTTTGTACTTGTTACTTTGGAATGCCAGTTTCAAGTTCAACCTTCCTCAGTGATTTCGGTTTACCTGGAGAGTACAACTCCTCATTTGATTCTCTAGAGTATCAACACTTCCAGTTTCTAACAAAAGATTTTTCTACTTAATTATTGTCAGCTTACTAGGTGGTTAAACTCCTATGTAGGAAACCTGAAATTGTCTAATTGCTTCTGCAATGTTGTCAAAAGCAATAGCCCACACACAACACTTCACTTTTTGTTCAACATTATAAGTCATTTTTCGAACTTCAATATTGGCAAAACTGTAATGGAGGAGGTTATGTTATTTTTTTTTTTTTTTAGCACAAGCAATATTCTTCAATAAAACAGCTGTTTTCAACAATGGGCGTTATTAAACAGCTGTTGCAACGCAGTAATCAAATCAGGTAATATAAAAAATAAATTTTTATAGGAAGCACAATGGTAAATGTTCAAAATTCCACCAGTTTGTATTTACAATTTCTAGAGGGCTGTAATTTAACAGAATATTTTTCAAACATATTTAATGAACTGTGTAGAGTTTGAAAATTTTCGGGTTCAAAAATATGCAAATAATATAAAATCAAGCGTGTAAACCTCTTCGTGGGACACCCTGTATGTAAGGAAAACTGTAGCACAAAACAAATTATAGAACCTAAAAGGAGCTTAACTTCTCAAGTATAAAAATTATATTTTCCTTTAATATTAAGTGAGTAATATGTTCTTTGGACCTACTTTCAAAACTACTTTATTTATTGAGGAAACCTTAATTTTATAATACAATTTTTTTTATTATTTTGTCATGCCTTAAAAACGAAATACATACTAGTAGAGAAAGAAAGTACGAGTTCTCCTCCTAGATTAATTATGTGCTTCATATTTGAAAGTAGTATTCATTTTGTAGCCTCCATGAATTGCTGATATTAATAAGGTAACATTTTAAACACTTAAAATTGTAGCTAAAGAACCTTCAGTTTGCCTTCATCTAATAGTAAACAATTGTGTACTTGTAAAATAAAAATCAATATCAAAACAATAAATTTCTAGCTTGACCCCCACTTTTTATACATAAGAACTAATATACAGTTACTTTGTTATATTACTACTAAAGTCATAGTATATGTTGTAAGTCAAATTTGTATAATGTAATGCATTTTACATGTACATTATGTAAATTTCAAATCAATATGTTGAACTAAATGAAACAAACATCACTCTCGTGATATTCAGGACACTATCAAATGCCTCATAGATACCATCTGTAAAATTTTTAGTCAAAGACAAAAATACTGTTCTGAAATAGTAAAAATGTTTCGCAACATACAATATTACAATAGTTATAATTACTATATAGTGAATAATAATGTATCACTTACTTCATTATACAATTCTTTAAGCTACACAAATTACAGTCCATTTGTATGTAGCAAAGACTATCCTAACTTTATAATGCTTCTGGCTTTTTTGGTGCCTCTCAAAACAATTGTAAATGTGTATCGGTTATTTTTTGTCCAATTATATTTTTTTATATACTTACAGGTTGCTAATAAAACTGTCTAAAAACGTGTTCTTAATAATGTCTTGATTTGTTTGCCGTTTTCCCGTAATTCCCGTTAAATATTTTAAAATAGCCGCAATTTTTAAATTTTAGATTTGATCAAGTTGACCTTTTATTTCAAGATTAAGTCTCAATTGTCTTATCATACATAGCAAGTTTCATAAAGATCGGTTCAAACATCGGTTCTTTTGTGAAAAAAAAAAAAAAAAACAAAATGATGAATATCTGGTAAACGAAGCTAATAAAAATTATTCAAGCTTTTCTATATATTTTGACCTATATCAACATTTTCCGAAGTTTCGCACTTTACTTTTGGCACACCGTATATACTAACACATGTATGGCACAATTAGGTAGCTAAACTTTACAAGTATATTTCAGTAGGGTTGGGTATATATATACAACTATGATGGTTCAAGAGGAAATAATAAATTATGGAATTCCTTGTAACTATAAAACAAAATCAAATGGCATAACGCCAATAGCTAGTGAATTAATGGTTAGAAAATAACGATAGACGCTACCCCTTCATACACATTCATAGACTTTGGTTTGGCTAATTAACATTTTAGTTTTCTATAATGACGCAACACAAACTATCATTATTTTGTATTTACAACCACAATTAATTACTGAATTGCAATTATTTAACGTAACTTGCTTCCTCAGTAGATCAAAAAAGATTATCAGAGCTTGTAAAAAAGAAGTGTGAAATGAAGTGAAAATTGTCTTTAATAGGTAGAATTAAGACTATTAAAGAGTTAAAAAGTGTGTTATATATATGGTCTTAATATCATCTAGGGTATTCAGTATAAAATCATAATTTTTTAATTACTTAATAGGAACTTTTCTAAAAACATAATTATTTATGCATAGTACAAAAATGAATTATCAGAGAATAATAATTCTTTTTCTTGTAATCAATACAAACTATATTTGATAAAATGTATGTATTTTTAAATGAATAAATTTAATTTATCGCTAAGTTTTGATTGTAAATTTCTCCATCCGTTTAATAGTAAAATTAACAAACAATGAACTAAAACTATTATAGGCTCAAATCTACGTTTGTCTGACAATACGTTTCCTACACTGTATCATAAGTTCCAACACTGCATTGCAGTGCATCCAACCGTATGATTACCTCACCTGTCACCTCTTAGGTCTCTTGCCATTATTATGTTTGGCTGACAATACATTTCCTAGACTACATCGTAACTTCAAATACTGCATTGCAGTGCATCCAACCGTATGTTTACCTCACCTGTCACCTCTTAGGTCTTTTCCATTATTATGTTTGGCTCACAATACATTTCCTAGACTACATTATAACTTCAGATACTGCAATACCGTATGATTACCTCACCTGTCACCTTTTAGGTCTCTTGCCATTATTATGTTTGGCTGACAATACATTTCCTAGACTACATCGTAACTTCAAATACTGCAATACCGTATGATTACCTCATCTGTCACCTTTTAGGTCTCTTGCCATTATTATGTTTGGCTGACAATACATTTCCTAGACTACATTGTAACTTCAAATACTGCAATACCGTATGATTACCTCACCTGTCACCTCTTAGGTCTCTTACCATTATTATATTTGGCTGACAATACATTCCCTAGACTACATTGTAACTTCACATACTGCATTGCAGTGCATCCAACCGTATGATTACCTCACCTGTCACCTCTTAGGTCTCTAACCATTATTATGTTTGGCTGACAATACATTTCCTAGACTGCATCGTAACTTCAGATACTGCATTGCAGTGCATCCAACCGTATGATTACCTCCCCTGTCACCTCCTAGGTCTCTTACCATTATTATCTTTGGCTGACAATACATTTCCTATACTACATCGTAACTTCAGATACTGCATTGCAGTGCATCCAACCATACGATTACCTCAATTTCACATTTTAGGTTTCTTACAATTGTTATATTTATATTCTAAAATTCAATTGTGTAATGAGCATTAACATCTAAAAGTTAATAAATATCACAAACAAGATTTTAAGCAATGTATCTTTGGTGATACAAAATATTTATAAGGTATCAAATCCCGAAACCGGTTCAAAGACTTAGCTTAGTATTTAAACCAAATATAAAAGTATACGAACATTTTTAATCTAACTTTCTAGAATATAAGATCTTAACACGTTTAAAAATATAACCAATGTCAAAATATTCTTAAACTCTTTAAATTTTTAATAAATATTATATTATTTCATTTTTTGGAGTACATGACAATTTTTCAAATTAATTAATGCAATTTGAAATTAAATAATTATAAATAAGGCACATTTCCCGTTCTCATACTCTTTGCCAGTTCAGAGAGTTGCTATTGTTTTAAATAACTACCTTATTATAATTTTACACAAATATAAAGTTTCTAAATATTTTCGATATTTTTAGATGTAATCATATCTCTATTTTTCCTTAGCAACATTACAACAAATATTTTGTTATTATTTAAAATTTTTAAAACCTAACTAGTTTTTATGTACTTATATTACCAAAACATGAATGTCATTTGTAAATGCTTAACCCACTTTGCACTATTATACTTTCTATTTTTTTTCGTGATTGTTTCTAAACCACTTTTATTTTATTTACATTCAACACTAACGCGAATATTTTATAATATGATATTCAGTGAGCATAAATGAGACATATACATGTAGATAATACATAAAATTAAATATCAAAGACTATTTTCAAACTAATTTTGTAAAGAAAAGTAATTTTTTTAGATTCTGTAACTCTTAATACGAATAAAATCATTTATTACTAATTAAATTTAAAATAAATAATTACAATTTGAAATATTTCTTATATTTATTGGTAAAGTTTATTACAGTAATCATATTTCTATTTTCTTTGACAAATTCCAACAAATTTTTTCATACTATTTCAAATATTTAAACTCTGATGTGGTTTTATGTACATATTTAACCAAAATATGAATACAGTTTTTTAATAATTGATCCACTTTACACTATTTTACTTTTCGCTTTACAGTTTGATTATTTCTAAACTATTTTTCATTTAATCGTTTAAAATTCAAAACGACTACGTGTTCAAATTATTGTGATACATTTAAAAAAGTCTAATACATTTAAACTCTTAAAACATAAGTGCAATATGACTCAATTTAAATGGCAGTTTATCAGCAACAATTTTCCAGTACACCTGCTCCATTTGCAACTTTCATTGTTTTTACATTGTTCTTTTACGTAACTGTCATAACTAAGTTATGGGTAAAGTTGCTGTACCAAACATAACAAATAATTTATTGTAAAATAAGATGAATACATTTTCTATATCCATAGTAAAAGTGTATTTTGAAAAGTTCCAAGTAATGTAATGATTTATTGTTTTTGTGTTTACCTCACCTTACGAAGGTTAAATATGGATCCCAAAGCATTTGGTACAGACAAATATTTGTCCGTATGTGAAACTAAACTCAAGATAACTCAGTAAGCCCTATCTCGCCCATGTAAAAATCATAATTTTTAGGTACATGTTCATATAATTTTGTTATTTATAATAATAATTAAATAAAATGTTTACCATAGAGAAAAGCTATGACGTATTCTCTTAAACAAAATAGTTACATCCTATCTTCTAAAACTTAAACAATAGGATCCAATAAAAAATAAAAAGGCTTGCAGATGTATCTTGTTCGAAAACCTTTTTCAATAAAAATTTTCAAAAAAATCATACGAAATTTAATAGTTTATCGAAAACCACTAGCGTAAATTGATACATTTTTTACTTCTTCTGAAAAATCTACACGAAATCTAAATAAAAATTAAACTTGTTATTTATTGAGCGCTCAAAATTAATTTTTATAATGGTTAATACTATCTTTTAGGGCTTTTATTGCACTGTTTTGTTCTGTATCACGTGCTTTTGTTTTGCTTTGCTTTGCAATTTTATTGCGTCTACCTGTGGAATCTTTGAATAAAAAAAAACTATTAGTATCACGTTTTAAATTATTTTTCTTCTATACCACAATTCAATTACTTGGTCAATAGAAAAATTGCTCTCTCAATAATTCTAACTACGAATATGTAAACAAGTTCAAAGTTCGGACTGCGTTGTTTTAAGGACACAAACACACTAAACACAGTATCAACTTCACAAATTCAACTGGAAAACTGAAAAACAAACTGAACTTGTCACTATTTTTAATTTTTTTTTTTTTTTTTTTTTTTTTTTAACTTCACTCGCCAGTTGACATGGACCTAGGCCTGTGCGTCAACTTTATTCAACGAGTGTAGTACCGACCGTTGGCTCAGTCCCGAATCCGTTGGGGATTCGAACCTTGGACCTTGCCCTCCGCAGTCCGAAACCTTATCCACTGAGCCACCACGCCGGCAAATCTTACTGTTGCGTAACTAACCCACCTGCAAAAATCATAGTATTAATTATTTCATTAGTGTTTTTTATTTCTCTCAATATAACTTCCATCACATCATTAAATAATACTAGTGATAAAACACTACCTTGTTGTAGTCCTTTATTCACTTTAAACCACACAAACACCCACCCACCCACCCATATACGCACTGTAGTAATGAACCACCCACCTAACCATACACGCACTGTGGTAATGACCCACCCGCCCAACCGTACA
Organism: Stictocephala bisonia; assembly: GCA_035578905.1. Taxonomy (NCBI): domain Eukaryota; kingdom Metazoa; phylum Arthropoda; class Insecta; order Hemiptera; family Membracidae; genus Stictocephala; species Stictocephala bisonia. Next base: position 14,963 of record JAQJVL010008443.1, read on the forward strand.
CGCACTGTGGTAATGACCCACCCACCCATACACGCACTATGGTATTGACCCACCCACCCACACACGCACTGTGGTATTGACCCACCCGCCCACCTATACACGCACTATGGTATTGACTGTTCATACATAGTAAAATATAGCTTATTTTACTATGTATGAAAAACCATACACTTTAACGTACAAACTATAACTATGTAATTTTTACACATAAAAAACATAATAATTTTTATGTGTCTATCTAATCTAACATTCACCTTTTACCTTAACTGACACTTTTTCTGCCTTGTATACACCATTATAGGGCCTTTTTCTGCCTTGTATACACCATTATAGGGCCTTTTTCAGACTCGTAATTCTATGATTCATAGATTCCTAGCAATCTTCATTAAAGTTTGTATCTTAATGTCCCCGAACGATTTTTGATTATGTCAGTGAAAGTACAATGACTTTCACTGACTTCTACAAATACACGCCCGCCCATCCATACACATACAGTAGTAATGACCCACCCGCCCACGCATACACGTACAGTGGAATTGACCCACCCACCCACCCGTATACGTACAATGGTATTGACCCACCTACACACCCATACACGTACAATAGTATTGACCCACCCACCCATCCATACACGTACAGTGGTATTGGATATGGTATCTTTTCAACTGAGGACAAACTCAATTCGCCGAGTTTGTAATATTTTGAACAATTTCAGCATTTACATTAAAGATGGTAAATTTCTGCATAGTTTGATAATCCTCAAACAAAATAATTGATAGTATTTAATATTTAAGTAAGTGATAGCAAAAATTAAATATTAAAAAAATTTTGCATTAAAGGTTCGGAATAAAATGTTTCAAAACATACAAATTTCTTCTGAAATGTATGTACGAAGTGGCATCTTTTCCGAATGTAATTACTCCCTTAAACATAGGAAGTGGCATTCCCCAACGTAGAAAGTGGCGTATCTCAACGTAGTATATATACTCAAAGTATGATGTAATTTTCAAATATACATCCTACATATTCAACGGTATACGTATACAACGATATTTTTCGCCGTTGGTAATTACATTCTTTAACGTGGGTAGTGGAGTTTTCACCGCAGATAGTGGCGAATCTCAACGTAGGCAGTGGTAGTGGCATTCCTCAACGTAAGATGTGGTATTTTTCACCGTTGGTAATTGAATCCTTCAACATAGGTAGTGGTGTTTTCACCCACCCACCCATACACGAACAGTGGTATTTACCCACCCATACACATTCAGTGATATTGTTACTTATTATACATGTAGTGTTACATGTATAATAAGTAACACTGTGCTTGTATGGGTAGGCAGGTGGGTCAATACCACTGTACATGTATGGGTGGGCACTCCAGAGATTATGCTTAACTTAAGTATATTGTGTGTTTTTAATGCTAATGGTATATTTAAGTATAAGTTGATTTAGTATTAACAGGCTTGATATAGCACATTATGCTTTTTTGAAGTTTTATGTTCTCAAAACCAGCATACATTAGCATGTTAACTAATCCCCATAGTTTAATGGGTATTAAATTTATCTATTACTTAATTAAAACACAAACTTTATCAATCGTATTATAAATCAACTAGGACGATTATCTAAATAGGAGAGAACTGTTTCATAGTTAGGTTCGGTTGTATGAAATGAAATCAGTTTTTATTTGTATGACGAAGTAGTTCTCCATAGCAATTTTAGCAGTCAATATTTCTTAAATTACTTAATTTAAGAAATATTGAACTTAATTCTTAAATTCTTAAAAAGGTTAGGTTAGGTTAGGTTAGGTTAGGTTAGGTTAGTATCATAACAATCATACTTTTAATATCATAATCGCCTAACTATCGATCCCCGTTAAACACTATACAGTGCTGAAAGAGCATAAGGACAAGCTGTTGTCTTCTTAAGAAACCTCTATGGTTAAGTTTACAGGTGGTGGTTTTTTTAGGTTAGACATTATTTTTCTTCAGGTAGAGCAGGTTAAAAAGTACATAAATTTTTTGTAAAACAATATATCACGTTACCACATTATTTTAACCACAAAAATTTAATTTTGGGGATTGTATATTTAGTTTGCATTAATATTAATTAGAATAAGATCGGCTTGTAAGAATTAAGGACCAGCTAATTAAGATAAAAATTCCCTTAAAAGCTTATTTTATAGCATTTTAAACGTGTTAATATCACTAGCAAACATTAAATTTACCACGGTTATGTTACTTTAACTACTTTTTAAAAAGTATTCTATTATATAATCATGTAGTTTTGTCACGCTTCTTCCTGTACTATAATTTATAACTGCCTTGATATATAGTTTAGTAAATCCGCATCATTAAAATATTTGATAATATACTTATATAATATAAATATTATAATTGTAAGGATAGTACTTTCTAAATATATTGAGCTTCTCAAACGCAAAGATTGTCGTGAGAATTAACTGAAACGTGAATTATAAAATACTGGGGACGATAACTAGATATTTAACAGGAAGTCGTATAGAATATTTATTGAGGATATAAATAAACAATGCGGTACTTCGGAAATGGAAATCTGAGTGGTTAGTAACCACAAAGGAGTGTTTTAAAAGTAGTTCTGTATCAATACATCCTCAGTGGTTGTTAGTTATGTCACATAATACCGTCCTTGCACACAGATATATGTAACGGTTTTTACCTTCCATTGTCACCTTTACATTTCTTTTAAGTATCCATATTTCATTGATACATGTTTTCCTTTTAGATCATTCCATCCAACTATTAAATACTTACTACACTAAAATACAACATAATATTAGATAACATTTCGAATTACAAACAAGTAAAGGATTTATTTTCTAAAGAACGCGTTTCAAGTTATATAAAAAACTAGCTGAACCCGGCGGACGTTGTCTTGCCTTTCATTTTTCATTGACATACCATATAAAGCAATAAAAAGAATTAAAGAAAAAACCATTATTTATTAAATGAGTGCAAGAGGGTAAACAATATTTTTGGTCTTCTTATTTGGTGTATAAATGTAAAGGTTTTTAGTGAGCCTACTCTCGAGCAAGCGACGTAGAGCTGTCCATGTGAAAAACACGGATTACTTAAATTTTTAGGAGGCATGTCATAAAAAGTAAACTGCAAAACAAATAATTATTTATTTTTTATTTTCACGTTTCACCACATGTTTTAATTACCGAGGAAAAAATGTTAACACCAAATACAGATCACCTGATCAAGTAAAGGTAGTGTGTGCTACACTCTCAAGGTGAAATGTAGAACTACAATAAATCAAAACATATACAGTACTGTTGTTGTGAGAACTTCAATCTGCTTATGGCATGTGAAACTACATTAAACCACACAGTCATATGTTTTTTGTAAACAATTCAGATTCTCCATTTGAATAACATGGGATCTTTAGGAGCCCGTGGGGAGGGACCCTGTGGACGGATCTGCATCAAACTTCACAGAAATCATCTCGGGAGTATACAGGACAACATCCTAAAGTTTCATGGCTATCGGTTTGATGGTTTGGCAGCGCATAAACTTCAAACATATATATATATATATATATATATATATACATACATATATATATATATATATACTAGCTGTACCCGCCCGCTTCGCCGGTCATAATATTGAGTTTGATTTAGAACCTAATAGGTGAAAGAATTTGAGCATTTTTGCTTCTTCTACCAATATTAGATTTTTTAGGAGGCATGTCATAAAAAGTAAACTACAAAACAAATAATTATTAATTTTTTATTTTCACGTTTCACCTCATGTTTTAATTACCGAGGAAAAAAGGTTAACACCAAATACAGATCACCCGATCAAGTAAAAGTAGTGTGTGCTACACTCTCAAGGTGAAATGTAGAACTACAATAAATCAAAACATATACAGTACTGTTGTTGTGAGAACTTCAATCTGCTTATGGCATGTGAAACTAAATTAAACCACACAGTCATATGTTTTTTGTAAACAATTCAGATTCTCCATTTGAATAACATGGGTCTTTAGGAGCCCGTGGGGTGGAACCCTGTGGACGGTGGACGGATCTGCATCAAACTTCACAAAAACCATCTCGAGAGTATACAGGACAACATCCTAAATTTTCATGGCGATCGGTTGGATGGTTTGGCAGCGCATAAACTTCAAACAATATATATATATATATATATATATATAGTAATATAAAGTTAAAATTAGGGCTACTTACGTATTTTAGGATGTAATAAAATTAAACTGAGTACCCTTATATTTATTTTTATTAAAAACTCATTACACAACATGTTTCGACTTTCTGGTCATTTTCTAGTGTAAATTAAATAAGTTGAGTATATAATAATTTTTAAAATAAAATTGTAAAACATGTGGTTTTTGTAAATATTGATGAATATGGATAAGTTGGTGATATTTTTAGTTCTAATTTTTAATGTTTCGAATCTTATCAAAAATAGGGTTTGTATAATTGATTTGTGTGTTCAACATGTTCAGTGGATTATCTTGTTGTGCCAAATATATATGTAATTCTTCTGTTGCATTCATTTTCTTGCCCTTTTTCATAAAATTTAATATTTCCATGTTTTCTTCCATTTTTGTGTACGTGTGGTCTGTAGAGAGCAAGTGTTGTAAATAATGACAACATTTACAGCAAATAAGGTATTTACAAAATTAATTGTACAGACTGTGATAAATTCTACATTGGACAAACTGGAAGACCATTCAAAACACGCTTTCAAGAACATATACAAGCTCTCAGAAGCTATAAC
>JAQJVL010008444.1:0-19752 GCA_035578905.1 Stictocephala bisonia
TTTCCTGTCAAACCCCAGACACGTTTATTCGATTTATAACAAGTATGTGGAACGCTTGCCACACACAACGATAGGCGGTCAGTGGAAAACGTACCGCACGTGCGAAACCAGAGTTGCCTGAACGTCGACCTGAAGAAGAGATACCGGCCTCTGATTATAACAATACCATCTCGCCCGTGATCGCACAGCCGTCCATTTCCCCCACAAGTAAGACTGTTTACTACACTTGTCCAGAAGATATGAATTTACAGAACAATTTCTTTTGACCACCTTTAAACTATATAGATTAGACAAACTATTTTTACTAATGGTGCACATGCTTTTTCTCACTTGTATAATCAACAAATATTGTAGTCTTACTTTTTTGTAATAATATATATTATTCTTATATAAAACACATTTAGCAAATTAGTTGTGGATTCAGATAACATTTAAAAATATATTGCATACACAATAACCTCCAGAATAAATGAGTGTAAGTTAACACCATTATATTTATGTTCTCCCTACAGATATAGAGGCATTAAGTTATTACTATTAACTACAAACCTACACTAACGTATTTCGTACTTTCATTGCTTCACTTTGTAATAATAATTTACTTCTAAAATCGCATCGCTTCCCATATTCATGAGATTACTAAATGGTTCAGCATGTATTGGTCGTCCAAAAATGGAGTCTCTAGATCTTCGAAGACTCAAGAGTTACTGGTACCATACAAGTAAGGACTACAAATTAGAAAACTTTCTTAAATGTTGGAAAATGTGATTAATGAGTAAATATAAAACAGCTCATAATTTCTTTACACACATAAGGATTTATTCATAATTATATGAGGTTGACATGTTTAACGAATTCTTCCTTTATCAAGACGATGAAGTCATAACCCTTCCCCACCTGAGACTCCATTGTGAACTTAGCCTTGCCCTCGCCAGATCCTCCTTGCGTCAAGGTGACCGTGGCTTAGTCTTCTGGGTCCATATTGTTGAGACATAGATATAGGTGATCTTCTTACCTATACAAAAAAATTAATTAATATTCTAAGGATTTATTTTATTTTTTAAGAAAAATGTGCAAAAATGCTTTAATGAGAACTGTTTATTTTTCTTTGGTAGACAGTAAACTAAATTACGGGCTAAATAATCTCATGTAATATGATAGTTTTCTTAGTGTTAAATAACAGTTTAATTTAATTTATGAGGTTTCAAAGTATGTATTCTTGTATTTGTGTGTTTTATTTCATGTGTATGTATTGTATGTGTGTGTGTGTGTGTGTGCGTGTGTGTGTGTGTGTGTGTGTGTGTGTGTGTGTGTGTGTGTGTGTGTGTGTGTGTGTGTGTGTGTGTGTGTGTGTGTGTGTGTGTGTGTGTGTGTGTGTGTGTGTGTGTGTGTGTGTGTGTGTGTGTGTGTGTGTGTGTGTGTGTGTGTGTGTGTGTGTGTGTGTGTGTGTGTGTGTGTGTGTGTGTGTGTGTGTGTGTGTGTGTGTGTGTGTGTGTGTGTGTGTGTGTGTGTGTGTGTGTGTGTGTGTGTGTGTGTGTTTGTGTGTGTGTGTGTGTGTGTGTTTGTGAGATTTTTTTTGAAATAGTGTCTAGTGATTTTTTAAACTTAAAAAAAAACGTAATAATGAAATTACTTAATAATTAAGCTTTTGCAAACGTATAATTTATTTCGTTTCGTTCAGTTCTCTTGGATTGTTTACTCTAGGTTTTGTTTCTTGTTTATTTGTTTTTCGTGTTTTTATTTAAAATTTTACTTATTGGGAGTTACTATTTTTGTTTATACTATTATGTAAATAAAATAGCTTCACTTTTGTGAAACTGACTGCTACTACATTTATTTAACAACATACATTTTCTCCAAACAGTCTTTGCCTTGGAGATAACATTTCCTAAAAGCAATAAAAACACATATTCTGATCAAAATTGTATTACTTATAAAATTTGCTGCTTTTTTTAAATTTTTACACACACCTTCTTTTCTTTTATGTCGATTATTGTTATTTTTTAAAATGTATTTTTAATTAGCATTTAATGGTCAGCCTGAGCATTGCAATATTAATTTGTTACAATCTGTTTATTTAAATATACTTTGTTATTTAGATAATGCTTTGTGATTGGATACATTTGTACTTGTATTGATCTATTTTGTATGATATGTTATTTTTTTGAAAAATTAATTATCATTAAATTGAAATTAATTAAATTAAATTAATTATGATACATGAAAATAAAATTATATCCTATATATAAACAAAGACTATAAAACAAAAGTTAATCATATTTTTATATCATCTTACTAACTAAAACATTCAATTGCTATGCTATATTATTACTATTTCCAGTGAGTATTCTATCCTTAACGTTTTACAAAATTGGAGAATTTATAAAATATCCCATAATTTTTATTACATTACAGGATGTTTGTGATTATCCTGAAAATGATATAACGTTTTAAAACGATCTTAAAACTCATACTTATCTGGACATTTTTACAAATTTTTAAAGAACCCATTTCCAGCCCCTTTGTCTTTACGCTGTTTTGATCACATGATTCCACTATAACAAAACAGCTAAGTGTCTTACAGCTTCAGTCAACTATGGATATGGTCCACATTGTTGAATCTTATATTGTCCTCAATAGCCCTATTCAATAACGTTTTTGTTGTAATACTGAGATCGATACATTTGTCCGGAAACACCAGATAATAACGCAAATTAGGATTGCGTGAGTAGTGTTGACACGTGTAATAGTGTTGGTGTCAAACCAGACTTGTTTATTAGTCTTGCTCTCAAACCCAGACAGGTGTATTTTTTCGTGTCAAATCGATGGTGAACGTGAATTGATTTCTGTGTCAAACCCTAACATGTGTTATTATTTTCCTGTCAACCCCAGACACGTTTATTCGATTTATAACAAGTATGTGGAACGCTTGCCACACACAACGATAGGCGGTCAGTGGAAAACGTACCGCACGTGCGAAACCAGAGTTGCCTGAACGTCGACCTGAAGAAGAGATACCGGCCTCTGATTATAACAATACCATCTCGCCCGTGATCGCACAGCCGTCCATTTCCCCCACAAGTAAGACTGTTTACTACACTTGTCCAGAAGATATGAATTTACAGAACAATTTCTTTTGACCACCTTTAAACTATATAGATTAGACAAACTATTTTTACTAATGGTGCACATGCTTTTTCTCACTTGTATAATCAACAAATATTGTAGTCTTACTTTTTTGTAATAATATATATTATTCTTATATAAAACACATTTAGCAAATTAGTTGTGGATTCAGATAACATTTAAAAATATATTGCATACACAATAACCTCCAGAATAAATGAGTGTAAGTTAACACCATTATATTTATGTTCTCCCTACAGATATAGAGGCATTAAGTTATTACTATTAACTACAAACCTACACTAACGTATTTCGTACTTTCATTGCTTCACTTTGTAATAATAATTTACTTCTAAAATCGCATCGCTTCCCATATTCATGAGATTACTAAATGGTTCAGCATGTATTGGTCGTCCAAAAATGGAGTCTCTAGATCTTCGAAGACTCAAGAGTTACTGGTACCATACAAGTAAGGACTACAAATTAGAAAACTTTATTAAATGTTGGAAAATGTGATTAATGAGTAAATATAAAACAGCTCATAATTTCTTTACACACATAAGGATTTATTCATAATTATATGAGGTTGACATGTTTAACGAATTCTTCCTTTATCAAGACGATGAAGTCATACCCCTTCACCACCTGAGACTCCATTGTGAACTTAGCCTTGCCCTCGCCAGATCCTCCTTGCGTCAAGGTGACCGTGGCGTAGTCTTCTGGGTCCATATTGTTGAGACATAGATATAGGTGATCTTCTTACCTATACAAAAAATTAATTAATATTCTAAGGATTTATTTTATTTTTTAAGAAAAATGTGCAAAAATGCTTTAATGAGAACTGTTTATTTTTCTTTGGTAGACAGTAAACTAAATTACGGGCTAAATAATCTCATGTAATATGATAGTTTTCTTAGTGTTAAATAACAGTTTAATTTAATTTATGAGGTTTCAAAGTATGTATTCTTGTATTTGTGTGTTTTATTTCATGTGTATGTATTGTATGTGTGTGTGTGTGTGTGTGTGTGTGTGTGTGTGTGTGTGTGTGTGTGTGTGTGTGTGTGTGTGTGTGTGTGTGTGTGTGTGTGTGTGTGTGTGTGTGTGTGTGTGTGTGTGTGTGTGTGTGTGTGTGTGTGTGTGTGTGTGTGTGTGTGTGTGTGTGTGTGTGTGTGTGTGTGTGTGTGTGTGTGTGTGTGTGTGTGTGTGTGTGTGTGTGTGTGTGTGTGTGTGTGTGTGTGTGTGTGTGTGTGTGTGTGTGTGTGTGTGTGTGTGTGTGTGTGTGTGTGTGTGTGTGTGTGTGTGTGTGTGTGTGTGTGTGTGTGTGTGTGTGTGTGTGTGTGTGTGTGTGTGTGTGTGTGTGTGTGTGTGTGTGTGTGTGTGTGTGTGTGTGTGTGTGTGTGTGTGTGTGTGTGTGTGTGTGTGTGTGTGTGTGTGTGTGTGTGTGTGTGTGTGTGTGTGTGTGTGTGTGTGTGTGTGTGTGTGTGTGTGTGTGTGTGTGTGTGTGTGTGTGTGTGTGTGTGTGTGTGTGTGTGTGTGTGTGTGTGTGTGTGTGTGTGTGTGTGTGTGTGTGTGTGTGTGTGTGTGTGTGTGTGTGTGTGTGTGTGTGTGTGTGTGTGTGTGTGTGTGTGTGTGTGTGTGTGTGTGTGTGTGTGTGTGTGTGTGTGTGTGTGTGTGTGTGTGTGAAATCAATTAAATTAAATTATTAATCATACATGAAAATAAAATTATAATGGCCAACAACTTACGAATTGATTTAAATACAATTAAATATAAGCAATATTCTTAAAATCAAATTAAAAAAAATATGTTTAATGGTTTGTATTTTTTTGTTTATTGTTTTGTTATAGAAAAAAATACAATCGGGGCAATCCTATTTGACCAGTGCCTTATAAACACTAGATGCCTTTTTAATGTAATACTTACCAACAAAGACTATAAAACAAAAGTTATTCATTAGTCTCTTTTTTTATATCCTCTCATTAACTAAAACATTCAATTTCTATGCTATATTATTACTATTTCCAGTGAGTATTCTATCCTTAACGTTTTACAACATTTGAGAATTTATAAAATATCCCATAATTTTTATAACATTACAGGATTCTTGTGATTATCCTGAAAATGATATAAAATTTTAAAACCATCTTAAAATTCGTACTTTTCTGGGCATTTTAAAAAATTTTTAAAGGACCACACTTCCAGCCCCTTTGTTTTTACGCTGTTTTGATCACATGATTCCACTATAACAAAGCAGCTAAGTGTCTTACAGTTTCAGTCAACTAAGGATATGGTCCACAGTGTAGACTCTTATATTGTCCTCAATAACCCTATTTAATAAAGTTTTTGTTGTAATACTGAGATCGATACATTTGTCCGGAAATACCAGATAATAACGCACCTTTAAACTATATAGATTAGACAAACTATTTTTACTAATGGTGCACATGCTTTTTCTCACTTGTATAATCAACAAATATTGTAGTCTTACTTTTTTGTAATAATATATATTATTCTTATATAAAACACATTTAGCAAATTAGTTGTGGATTCAGATAACATTTAAAAATATATTGCATACACAATAACCTCCAGAATAAATGAGTGTGAGTTAACACCAGTATATTTATGTTCTCCCTACAGATATAGAGGCATTAAGTTATTACTATTAACTACAAACCTACACTAACGTATTTCGTACTTTCATTGCTTCGCTTTCTAATAATAATTTACTTCTAAAATCGCATCGCTTCCCATATTCATGAGATTACTAAATGGTTCAGCATGTATTGGTCGTCCAAAAATGGAGTTTCTAGGTCTTCGAAGACTCAAGAGTTACTGGTACCATACAAGTAAGGACTACAAATTAGAAAACTTTCTTAAATATGGGAAAAAGTGATTAATGAGTAAATATAAAACAGCTCATAATTTCTTTACACACAGAAGGATTTATTCAAAATTATATGAGGCTGACATGTTTAACGAAATATTCCTTTTATCAAGACGATGAAGTCATACCCCTTCCCCACCCGAGACTCTATTGTGAACTTAGCCTTGCCCTCGCCAGATCCTCCTTGCGTCAAGGTGACCGTGGCTTAGTCTTCTGGGTCCATATTGTTAGAGACATAGATATAGGTGGTCTCGTACTTGTGATGATCATAACGCTCTGGAAACTTGAACTTTCCAACTCTTACCTCTTGTGGCGCACCATCCGCATCTACTCTGGTACGAACTAGCTCCCTGGTAAATATCAAAAAATGATTAGAATACTGATTTTTTTTCTATTTAGAATAGTATTAGAAATTTGCATTTAAATAGAAAGGTAATATATCGTTCTGAATCATTTGCAACTTTTCAAGGAATTGTTCAACTTCCAGTTGTAATAACCGAAAATAGCCCATTTACATAGTAAACAATTTAAATAATTCAAAAACTACATTACCTAGTTTCGATCATTAGAACCTTGGGGGTGTTTACGACGCTCGTATTGATTTTTACATAAACTAAATTATGACAAAAATGGCCTATATAAAATCTGGTTTATCTCTCATTATCAAGATTTTTACAGTTAAAGTTATACAAAATATGTATACATACAACTTCTTTAAAAAATCATATTTATGTAAAAATAAAAGGTGCACATTACTAATTAAGTGCTGAAAACTTTGAAAAATCTTTCGAGGAAATTTATACAAATCATAATAACAAATCTCTTTTCTAAATAATTATTAGGATATCATGGATTATGATTTACATAACAAAATAATGATGCACGAAAGTGTAGATAAAACATTGGGCTTATCCATCGTTGTTAAAAACGTTCACGCAAAAAGATACAGTGAAAATTGTACAAATCAAAATTACGTTTCATACATGTTATAATTATGGATAAATAAAAGATGCAAATGACGAATTTAGTGCGAAAAATTTGAAATATTAACATGATGTTTAGACATTTTTAGAATATCATATTTAATTTTTTTATGTTCGATATGTGACTTTTGGTCCTTCAATAATGATTTTAGTAACAAAACACGTACAACTTTGTAGTGAATGGAATATATTGGTCTTTCCACGTTTTACTGCTTTTTGGAATATAGATTTTACAAAAAACACAAAATATCAAATCGTAAATTTTTATTTGGAGGGTATTTTGCGCTACTATTTATGGTTCCATTAATGTATCATTTTACGGCTGGTAACTATTAAATTTATAGTTTATGATTATGTAAATTAAATAACGTTTAAAAGCAACACGCGCTGTATATTGAAGTAGCGTCATTGATTGAAAGAGTCAGATAACTGTATATACCAGTTAATGTATTAAGTAAAGATGTAAAAATATAAATAAATAAACGATATGTTCCAACTAAGAATTATATTTGTATGTGTTATTTTCAATTAATTATTTCAAACAAACATTTTTATTTTCAATTTACAAAATAATATTTTTAACTATTAATCAGTAATAATGAGTAACGACGTTTGATTCTAAAATCATTATTACTATGGTTTTAGAATCAACGTAACCTCACTTACGTTGATATAAGTTACGGAGACATACTTATAATGTCTCCCGCTGCCTTGAGCTCACAGCGGGCTCAATTATATAATTGCCTACACAAATGTAGGCAATTATATAAGTGCCTATACAGTGCCTTGAGCTCAAGTGCACATTTGGACTTTTCAGATATCTACTATAGCTTATTGGAGTATTGTTGGCCTACCCTGTAGAATCACTCAATATAAAAGTGAGTGATTGCAGCAATTAATATTAGGCGTGTTAAAAACATCTCTCTTGATATAATATAAACTACTTAGAGTTAATATGCTACCTTTCGTTTTAGTCGTTCTGGTTTTACCTGTTTTACTGTATTGAATTTAGCATTGGAACTGTAAAAAATGTACATAAAATATATACTAAATGACATACTAAATGACTAATCTCGAGATCTCCGAAACTCTTTTCCCAGAAACATGCTAGGAATGCTTTTTTTGTATCAGAAAGAAACATTAAAAACATATTTTTTATTTTCATTTCTAAATGGTTGAAACATTCATTAGTTGAACCATAAACTCTTATAAGAATTACATTTTAAAACCATTCAAATTAAATTGAAAAAAAAAAAAAAAACAGTTGATAAGTAAACACAATATTAATGGCCTAACTGTTACACTTAATAAAGAATTAGTCTAGTGCACAAACTTTGATTTAGTCACATACCAAGTAGTGTGGGAGCTAAGGGTTTTTTAGGCCGTGTTTAGACCAGAGGTCGTCACAATAAAGTACATCAATACCTCTGCCGTACACTACAGCGTCGCAAACTTTCGCAAATGGCGGCGATCGGCTGCGGTTTGAAAACAGTGGTCAATGTTTGTGGTGTCACGCGATCTCGCTGCGATCGGCTAGGTAGCGTTTGCTCGTGTGCACAGCTCCATTTGATTCAATAAACTTCGGAATCGCAACAGTGTCGATCGCGGCGATCGGCTTTTTGCGATTCTCGCTCGTGTGCACCGGGCCTAAGCGTAATCAGGTGCCATTGTTGGTTTATCTTCACATTAATGTTTCTCGAACAAATTCGCAGTATCTCTTGCTTTTCTCTCCACGCTTCTCTCGAACAATTCTTGCTTCGCACTCGCCAATTAATAATATGTGTAAATTATATAATGGGAATGTATTTCCTGATCTAGATAATTTTTTTTTAATTCTCCTATATTTTTTAGAAGATTAGTTTTAAATATTATACAAAATTAAGAATTGTGTAAAGAGAGTAATTTTTCACAGTTCTATGTCATTATTGTTTTTATTCTTATTACAATTGTTAATTACTATTTTATTGTTGTTGCTTGTTATTGTTAGTTTATATAATTTCTATAGTATGTTAGTAATTATATTTATTTCATTTGTTGTTTATGTCTGAAAGTATTTATATATTATAATTCTGTTTGTTACTATTTTTGTTGCTACTATTATTATTATTGTCATCGTTAAGTATCACTGCATGTTGTTAAACTGCTTTTGTTATAATTTTTGTTGTTTTGCATGTTGTTGTGTTGTTATATGTTACTTTAATTTATTGCTGTTCGCCTGTTGAGCAATGTTATGATGTAGTGCATGCAATTTGCATTATTCAAAAGACTGATTGACTATTAACATTGTTATGCATGAACACAATTGAACATCAATTATTATTGTTGATTTAATTAATGCTGCATTGTAATTGGATTTTTTTATGTATCATATCAAAAGATATTAAACGGGTGGGTATTTAATAAAATAATAAAAAACAAAAAAGTGTCTGACATCAAAACTAATACACAGGATAAGAAGATGCAGGTGATGAAATCCTTGAGAAAGTGTTAAGGCTCAAACAGGATGACTTCCGGTGTGACTCTTGTAAAGCTTATTACTTCACTTCTGGCAGATTTTATTTTTACAGATGTTTCGCAGTTTTTAGCGAGAAACATCCAATATCCATGTAAAATCCACTCTTAGACATATAAGAAAGGCAAGGTTTACACTTGTTGGTCTGTTCTATGATTAATTTCAAGTTTACTTGCCAAAAACAAATTATAATAGATTCAATGTTGCTATAAAATTTCCCACAGCTGATCCCAAAACATGTCTGGGTTTTACATCAAAATAATATAAGAGATTATCCGAGTATTAAAGAGATTTTTATACGATATTAAACTTATTTTCCCATATTCTAATGATTCTTCAGCTTGCGTATATAGTACTGCCCTTGTAACAGTCTACTCTCACTTATTTTACCCTTGGAGTATTTTGGTATGGCCAATCAAATATAATTGATTTTTATCATTCGGCGACAGCCGCTTTGGATGTCCAAACACATAATTGAGACAGATGTTGCACAAATCATCGCCTAAAGTTTGTAGGCACCCCTAAAATTCCATATTGATCGTCTACTGGGCTCATAGAGCCTTGCCGTTTCAAACCCGTTCTCGGCAGACGTACCTCAACCTGCTCAACTCTTATCGCTGTCGTGTCCATCATGATGAGCTTGCTAGTACTTTTGGACGGTTTTACGTGCTGTTCCTGTCTGGTTGTTGAAGAGTGAAGACCCTGGCTACTTCGAGTTACCCTCTACCCTTCGCAGGGTTATTTTATCACTCAATTTAGTGAAGCGGTGAGATTTAACCTATTAACCCTTAACCTTTATATGCCTATTTAAACTATTTTCTTATACTTTTGGAATTGTGCAATTCTTTTTTTGCCTCAAAATTTAATACTTTGAATATTCAACTTAACTTCAAGATTGTACAGACTCAAGATTACTAGAATAAAACATCAAGAGTAATTTTATATTTTTGTGATTTGCACAACATTTATATTTTTCACAACTATTACACCTTATTTTTGTGCGTCTAGTTTAATGTAAACTGGGAAACCTTTTAACTTGGAACATTACCAAATTCCAACTTACATTCCTGTCGTGCCCTGACAGTCTGGTTTTACGGTTGTTCACATTATTTCTTATGTTCAATCTAATAATTTTTTTTAAACAATTGTATACTCGTTCCTTTTGGGATTTTTACAATTTAATTCAAGTTAACTTGGTTAGGTTTAATAATTTAACAATTAAATTGTACCTCACATTCTCATTCTGAGTGTCGAATATATTTATTACATTTGAACGGCCAGATAGCCACTAAGTTTAGACATGTTGAATATGAATCTAACAATGTATTGTAGATGAGTTTTCCCTCAAATGAATTATTTTTGCTGTAAATACTCCAAATATATTATTGTACATATTTTTTAATAGGAAAATATTGATTGTTATTTTATTGCTATTGTATTAATGTTTCACAGCAGAGGCCTTCTTTATCATTGTTGTTCGATAATGTATTGCTCATTATTAATACTTCTGTCAATCTCTATAGAGTTTAGCTTACTGTAAATAATGTTTGTTAACTTGTAAATAATTGGTCTTAACCAGTCAAAACTGAAAATACTTATTTAAATAAATTATGTTAATATGATCCCCACATTTAATTGTATATTAATTGGAGTAATGGTTGAAATTACTTATTCAATCTCAGTAGTTTTCTTCTGATTTGATGTGGTTTTATTGATTGATGTTGTAAATAATCTCACAATGTTTTAATGTGTACATTTTCGAAACAATACTTGAATTTAAAAATGCTTAAAGATAAATACATTTATTTTGAATCAATTAATATAAAGATTAATAATGGAAAAGTTACATTTATATGTGGAAAATTGATACAAATATTGCTTTTATGTTTTATGCAATAATTGGCTTATAGTTTGCATTAAAGTTGATTCTTCATCCATAGGTAATTGTATATAACCATTGTTTATAGAAAAGTATCTTCCTTTATTCATATGTGTGAAAATTTCTTCAATTCGGGGAATTGTGTATTTTTCATCTAAATTTTGCTTGTTTATCGTAACTTTCAAGTTCATCTTCAACAGGCTTTTTTAAAGCGTAGGGAACCTGTCTAGGTTTAATAAAAATGTGTGTAGTTCCTTCTCTTAATTATATATGGCCCTGTTCTGAATTGATTTTACCTATTTCTGGTCTGAAAATGTCTTGAAACTCGTTTGGTGACGAGATACATGTCTTTCCTGCTGCTGGAGTCTTCAGTAGATAAGTTCTAGTTTTCCTAATTAATTATTTTCAAACTTAATTAGGTTTTTCTAATGTATTAGAAGGGGGAGGGGGGAACGTCACAAAAAATAAGCGATAATGTAGCTTCAGTTTACTTAAAATTTGATGTAATATCTAATTATTTGAGGGCACAAGGGGATCGCAGCTACTCCAGCCTATTTCTAATTATTTCAATCATTTTAATATTTAATTTTGAGTCATCAAACCTGGCTGTGATTTGTAGGGGAGTCGTCGAATAGCACTAATGTGACCATTTCGACGAAATTAAAACCCACGCACTTAATAGTTGTGCGGGTTACGGTGGCGAATTTAATCCTTTAATGGCCTCTGATTATAACAATACCATCTCGCCCGTGATCGCACAGCCTTACGTTTTCTCCACAAGTAAGACCATTTACTGCGCTTGTGCAAAATATATGAGTTCACAGTTAAATCTCTTTTGCCATACTCTTTAATAGGAACTTACCTTTCAACTAAATATACTAGGAAAACTCTTTTTACTACTGGTGCACATGCTTTTTCTCACTTATTGAGTCAACAAATTGTATATTCTTACTGTCTTGGAATAATATATATTATTCTTATACATTTCAAAAATTATTGACGGAATCAGGTAATGTTAAAAAATAGAATGCCTACACAATACTCTCAATATTAAGTGAGTGTAAGATAACAACAGTATATTTATGTTCTCCCTACAGGTATTGAGGCATTGAGTTATTCATTATAAAACCAAGAACCTACACTTACGTATTACGTACTTTCCTTGCTTCACTTTCTAATAATAATTTCCCTTTAAAATCTCCCGTATATCTGAAGTTACTGAATGGTTCAGGATGAATTGTTCGTCCAAAATCGGAGTAAAATATTAGCAGACTAAATAGTTATCAAATACCTCACAAGCAAAGACTACACACGTTAAAACTTATTTAAATACGAGAACATTTGATTAGTGGGTATATATAATACAATATATATTCTTGCACACAGAAGGATTTATTCATAGTTATATGAGGCTGACAATAACTATAATCATGTTTTAAAAATTGTTCCTTTTATCAATAATGTGAAGTCATAACCCTTCCCAACTTGAGACTCTAGTCTGAACTTAGCCTCACCCTCACCAGATCCTCCTCCCGTCAAGGTGACAATGCCGTAGTCTTCTGGGTCCATATTGTTAGAGAAATATATATATGAGATGTAATACTTTTTAGGATCCCCAAGCTCTGGAAACGGGATGTTTGCAGTTTGAACCTCGCCCGGCACACCATCCGCAGAGAATTTCTCATTTATTAGCACCCTGGGAAATATCAGTTGGATACGAATAATTTATTTTCTCCTTTTCATAAAGATTACACAATAGAAATATTAAAAAAATAAAACTGTACTTTTCTAGCAAATTAAAAGATACTAAATAAATAAAAACTACACCTTTTTACTAAATTAATTTTTGCATATTATAAAAATGTCTTTTCAAGCCAGGTCATATTGCTTAAACTATAAAATTTAAAGACATAAGAGAAATAAAACGCTTAAATTGATTAAACATAATTAGCAGTTTAACTAAGAAATATACAAAAGAAAGAAAAAATGTAGGGCATTAAAGGCAAATGCCTGATTTGAGACTCCATAATTATTAAAGAATGATTATAGAACTGATTTCAGTAGTATTACGAATATCCGATCAAATAGGAAGGTAATATATCCATCTAAAACTATTTGCAAGTTTCAAGGAAGGTCTCAACTTTAAGTTTTACAGTCCGGAAATATCCCGTTTAAGTAGTAAACAATTCGGATAACTTGAAAACTTACCAAATTTTAAATGTTGTATCCTTGGGAGTGTTTAGGTCGCTTGTAATGATTTTAACGGTTTATCTCCCGTTATCAAGATTGTTACAATTAAAAGTTATATAAAAATATATCTACATACAATTTCTTTGTTTTTCAATAATATTTACGTACTAATAAAAGGTGCAAATTACTAATTAAGTACTGAAAAAGTTGAAAAATCATGACTGGGGAAATTTATACAAATTATAATACCAGCGTTTTTTCTCAAAACCATTATCAGTATCAGGCATTTAATGAATTTTGCCTAATGGTTCCGTAAAAACTAACTATGTATGAAAATATCACGGTCTCGTACAAAATTGGGCCTGTCTACAATATTAAAAGTTTGACGCGAAAATATATAGTATGATATGAAAAATTTAGATTTTATTGCACAGCTATTATAATTATGGATCAATGAAAGGTATTCATAAAATTAAATTGAGTTATGAAAAATTTGAAAATTAACATGGTGGTTGGAAATGTTTAGAATATAATTTTTGATATTTTTTAATGGTTGATTTAGGATATTTAGCAACAAAACACGTACAACAATGTAGTGAATGGAATATCTCACTTCTTCACATGTTTTCACTGCTTTTTGTATAAGAAAGATTTTACAAAAAACGTAACAAGCTTCTAGAAGTGAAAATAGTAAAGGTACTTTATCATCGCTACCCATAGGCGAGGGGTCGTCAAAATCTAATAAACTATCCAAATATTTAAACAACCTGACCGTCTAACTAAAAATTAGGGTTTTTCAAGCCATAAAAAAAAAAAAAAAAAAATTACCTGCTCCCAGGAGCGTAAGGATCTCCACTTTCAAAACATGGCCCTGGAACGTAAATATCATTTGAACATTCCACGTGGTGTGCGTCTGAGGCCACAGGATGACTTGCCAGCCAAACCACGAAGAGAATGAGAGGGATCATACCTAACGTATTCTCACTGTAAGTAATGAAAGATGCTCTAAATAGCCTTCTCTTATATACAACTGCTCTCCTTAATTACCCGAAACACCCTATAATCTTAATTATCAAACACAAAGATCAATTAAAATGACTTTTATGAGTAGCAGAATTTTGAATAGAGGTTTTATACCGATGTTGATGATTACGACGTTTTGTCTCAAATTTAAGGTGTTTTTTACTACCAGAAATCATTATCAAACTAGATTTATTCCAATCACCGGAGACTATACATATAACTGAATAAGTCAATAGTAACTTGTCCTATGATAGGTATATTTCTGTAAAATAAGATTTCACACATCAGTTGTTACTTAGTTTTAGATTAATTTCTTTAAGATTAGTAAAGATAAAGTCATACCTAAGATTACTTATAGATGTAAGAACCATAGAACCTGGAATACTCCTTGTTCTTTAACTATGTCCTTTTAGGAATTATTTTATGTGTCATACTTTTATTATAAATATTAAGGCACTTGGAAAATCCCTAGTAGAACGTTAGACGAAAATATACCGGGGATTTAACGTTTAAATATACGTTAATAGGTTTTCATTAACTATATTATGAGCCTTAAACTTTTAATTAAAATTAATAAACGTTAACTATAACTATAAAATGCACTGGTGTTTATAAAACGAAGGTTAGAAGTACGTTTAAATGTTGCGGCAAGTACGTTAAGAACAGATAATAACAAGGCTTTAAGAATCAAGCATCAATATTATTTATGAATATAGTTTACGTTTAGGACCATTACATATACACGGGCACATATGTGACGCCAAAACTAGTCCACGTGTCTGAGTGTGACACCAACACTAACACACTGAAACCAAAACTAATACACTTGTCGGTATTTGAAACGAAAACTATTACACATGTAAATATTTGAAATTCAAAAGTAATTAATTTTTCGGTATTTTAAACCAAAACCATTACAATTGTCGGTAATCAAAACTAATACACGTGATGGTATTTAAACCATTAATATTACGTGTCGGTATTTGAAAATAAAACTAATACACTTTTCGGTATTTTAAACTAAAACTATTACGATGGTCGGTAGTTAAATAGAAACTAAAACTTATACACGTTTCTATATTAATACTAAAACTAGTACACGTTTTGGTATGTGAACGTTGGTATTTGAAACGTTAACACTTGTCAAAGTTAATAAACCAACAACAAATACCTTTGTCAGAATTTAAAACCAAAACCATTACGTTTTTCAGTATTTAAAATCAAATATAATACAAGTGACAGTTTTTGAAACAATTACTAATACGTGTCGGTATTTTAAAATAAAACTAATACACTTTTCGGTATTTGAAACCAAAACAAATGCACTTGTCATATATTTAAACTAAAACTATTACACATGTCGATATTTAAAACCAAAACTAATACTCTTGTTGGTATTTAAAACAAAAAATAATATACTTGTCGGTATCTCAATCCAATACTAATAAACTTTTAGGTATTTTAAACCAAAACTATTACAATTGTCAGTAGTTCAAACAAAACCTATAAGTTACACAATTCGATATTGGAAACCAAAACTAATGCATGTTTCGGTATTTGAAATCAAAGTTAATACATTTGTTGGTATTATAAAAAAAAAAAAATACACTTATCAGAATTTTAAATACAACCATTACGTTTGTCAGTATTTGAAAACAAAACTAATACACTTCATGAATTGAAATCCAAAACTAATACACTTCTCGGTATTTCAAAAAAAATATAATTACACGTGTCGGTATTCAAAATCAAAACTTATACATGTGTCGATATCTGGAAAAAACTGATACATTTCTCGGTATTTTAAACTAAAACTATTCTTCTTCTAAGTATTTAAAACCATAACTTTACACGTGTCGATATTTGAAATCAAAACTAATACACCTGTCTGTATTTGGAGATAAAACTAATACACTTGTCGGTATATTAAACCAAAATTATTACACTTGTCGGTATTTGGAACCACTAATAAACTTGTCGGTATTTGGAACTAAAACTGATACACTTGTCGGTATATTAAACCAAAAATATTGCACTTGTCGGTATTTGGAACCAAAACTAATACACGTGTCGGTATATTAACCAAACTATTACACTAGTTGGTATTTAAAATCAAAACTAATACACGTGTTGTTATTTGGAACCATAAGTAAAACATGTGTCGGTATTTCAAATCAAAACTTATACACGTGTTGTTATTTGGAACCATAAGTAAAACATGTGTCGGTGTATGAAATCAAACCTTATACACGTGTTGTTATTTGGAACCACAAGTAAAACATGTGTCGGTGTTTGAAATCAAATCATGTATTAGTTTTGGATTAATTTAATCTACCATTAGGAAGCTGCTAAGGTAATCCCAATCTTCAAAATCCTTTGAATATTGAAAGGAAACATAAAAAAGTTATAATCCTATTTTTATTTTAAGTGACTTTTGATGGGTTTTCTTCCTTTGAATATTTTGTAGAATCAGGTGTACCATTTTTGTCATTTGTTTTATTTATTGATGATATAAAAAATTGAAGTTTGAATTGTACTATTTGTTGTATGCGGATGACGGATGACTACAAAAGAAAATTTTGAGTCATTTATATTCTAAGGTATTTGGCCATTATACATATATTATCCCCTTTGCTGAATTGTTGAAAATTTTCGAGTCGGACTCTCTATCTAAGCGTCGTCAGGTGGCATTGTTGGGTTGTCTACAAAGGCTGGTGGGTGGCGTGCTCGATGACCCGACATTGTTGGGTTGTCTACAAAGGCTGGTGGGTGGCGTGCTCGATGACCCGACATTGTTGGGTTGTCTACAAAGGCTGGTGGGTGGCGTGCTCGATGACCCAACATTGTCGTGTATTGTACATCAGTTATTATTGTTGATTTGATTAATTCTGCATTGTAATTGTATTTTGTTTCTTATGTAGCATTTCAAAAGAAATTAAACGAGTGGGTATTTACAAAAAAATAAATAAATAAATAAAAAACAAAAAATTGTTTGACATCAAAACCAATACTGATAAGATAAGATAAGAAAAAGATGCAGGTGACGAAAGTCTTGAGAAAGTGTTAAGGACCGAACTGGATGATTGCCGGTGTGACTCTTTTTATAGTTTATTACTTCCCTTCTGTCTGATTTTATTTTTGAAGATGGTTCACAGTTTGTAGTGAGAAACATTCAATATCCATGTAAAATCCAATCTTAGACATATAAGAAAGGCAAGGTTTACACTTGTTGGTCTGTTCCATGATTTTTTTCAATTTGACTTGCTTAAAACAAACTATAATAGATACAATGTTGCTATAAAAGTTCCCATATCTTATCCCAAAACATGTCTGGGTTTTGCATCAAAATAATATAAGAATTTATCCGAGTATGCTCCTAAAAATAATAAAGGTGTTTGCTTATAAAAATAACCAGATCATACAATTAACTCACATGTCCATGTTTATCACTAAACCTAATTCACTAGTCCAAGTTTGACACCGAATTTATCTCCAGTAGCGTGATTTGACACAAAACTAGTACATGTGTCTTGGTTCGGCATGAAAACTGCACTGAATGTCATCGCACTTCATCTTATATTTTTCATTTCCTAAAATGATGGTTTTATATGTAACGTTGATCCCTGAAAAATACATTTTTATACGATATTAAATTTATTTTCCCATATTCTAATGATTCTGCAGCTTGCATACAAATTTACTTAAACTCTTTCGAAAACTAAGAATTTTCTATTATTGGAAGGTTTTAATTTTGAATGTCCATTTACTGTCATTTTTTATAAGAATGTTCTGTTCTACAAAAAAATAAATATATAATTAAAAAAAAACTGAATGTTGCTTTTGTCCTGTTTCATTTTAATTAGTAGTTCCATACCGTCTACTAGCAAACATTGTTTAAGTCAGGAATCTGTTGTTAATAAGAAAATTACCAGTGTGTTGTCTAAAATAAGTCTAAGTAGTAAATTAAAAAAAGAATGTAATAATTCAGTGTATGAAAAAACTATGTTTATGAAAAAAAAAAGGAAAAAAATAAATCAATTGAATTTAAGTTCATTACGGTCCATAATAGCTCAAGTTGTAATCAGTGACACTTCCAGAGCGTACGTTATCCAGAAAAATGTGTATATTGTAATTATTATAATATAAAAAGTGCAAGGTCATATATCTTACACATATTATTATACTTAAATTCAAGCAAACATTTTATAAACGTAAATTCATACTCTAAATTTAAGATGCGCGCTCAGTCAGTCAGTGCAGGCGTGGTTATATTGCTCTTTGTGAAGCTCCCAGTAAAATGTATTTTTAATATGATATTTTATTGTGTGTCATATACTGTTGTGTTGTGAGCATATCTCTGTGTGCTGAAATAGCAATTTCTACAAATATTGTTGTAAAGTGTTGATTGTGTGTACTCAGTATAGGCGCTCAAAACATAACCTAAAAATGGTGAACTATTCAGTTTGTAATAAGCAATTATCTGCTAAGCAAATTAAAGTGGCTTGCTGTGACTGTAAAAATGATTTTCATGGTACTTGTGTGAAAATGAGCAAAGCTGATATTGAGTTAAAGAAGAGATCTGACCTAAACACACCGGCTAGTATAATTGTCAAGTTTTTGAGACGGTTCGATGCGGAACAGTTGTTGGAAAAGAAACGGGATAAGAAGAAGTTATCTACCAGACAGTTGGAACTTCCCATGGACAGTCCAATATATTTGAATGAGTCCATTTCACCAACAAGAAGGAAATTACTTGCAACTGCTCGAGAAGCAAGATTATAAGTGGCTGAGGGTTAGAGCTGGTCGAATTTTTATAAGGAAGATATATCGGATCGGTTAAGGTGATAAATTGCCAGGATAACCTGATTAACCTGTAAGTTATCTTTATGTATTTATCTAGCATTGGTCTCTATGAAATCTTCCTATATAATATACTTAATGTTTATTTAGTCAATAAAAATTACAACATCTCAGATAGGCACAATAGATTTTTAAAGTAGGAATATTGGTTTTGTTATCGTTCATCTAAACATACGAAGCATGCGTGCGAATTTTGATTCCCTTTTAGTTGAGCTGTCAACATTAGAGTACATAACTAACATATTATACTTTCAGAGATCTGGATAGAAGAAAGTGAAATGAATCATACCAA